>JAODJU010000033.1:19801943-19814357 GCA_026776725.1 Gnathonemus echidnorhynchus
GTTCTAGGGGGGGGTTCTAGGTGCTCACTGTCGGTAACTGGCTAGGCCTTTTTCCGCTGCTCCGGGCCACTGTCACTCTTGCTTTTTTTATTTATTTCACTCTGATCTGCCTCATATTCTGATTGGCCATTGGTTCACTGAAAATGAAGGTTAAATGTATTAAAGCACGAGCATTCCTGCCATCCTAAAGTGCAGTGTCAGCATAGCTGAGTATTCTTTAACCCTTGGAGCTCTGTGTCATATACGAGATGTTGTGCAAATGACCTTCATCACCTTCAGCGATGTCACCGCAGCCTGTCAAAGTCACAGCTAGGCGCTTGTGTCGGCACGTACCGAAGCAGCTGCTTTGCTAGGTGACAGCTGTGCTTTAAGATAGCGATTCTCAGCCCATGGGTCGCGGTCGCGGCAAGTTCTGAAACGGTCGCAAGGTACAGTTGGAAATGGGAGCATTTTAAAACCAGCAAGCTCCTATGCTGATCCACGATCAGATTTCCCAGTCCCAGTCCTAGAATAAATCTAAATAAATGGGTCTTGGGTCTGCAACTGCTTAGCACAACACTAGTGAACACTCAGCCGATCCAAGAAGTCAAATCGCAGAGGCTTAATTTAAAATTCACTGGCACATCCAATCAGATTTGTGCGACAGCCATTGATTGGCGTAAATTGCAGAGTGCACTGTGTGCTGGATCATAGCATGAATTTAACCCTATATGTGATATAGGGTCGCAGCTGAGCTGGCATGGGGAAAACTGGGTCGCAGTGCAAAAAAGGTAGAGAACCACTGCATTAAGAGCAGTTAAGGCGCCTGCTCTGGAAATCCTTCACCGGTTCTGTTTTCGTAAGGGATGCCCCGACTGCGAAAGGCGGATGTTCTCCTCAGGAGTTCCGTGAGATGGCAGGTCTGTTTTGGTTTCGGGGTCGCAGTGTGACACTCGCGGTGGCCCACAGGAAGTCTGCCCTCCGCGTCATGCTGGGCTGGGAGCGCCTGGTGCCACTTGTTAAATTCCGGCTGGAGGGTTCCGGTTTCAAAGAGGCCCGAGTCGTCATGGAGACCCAATCCGGAGGAGTTCCCCACTAGGGAAACTGCTGGGTTTGTCCGTGCCGAGAACAGCCTTTCGTTCTGCTACCGCCACCACACCTGGCCCCTCGAGTGTGTGTGACGCACACACACACACACGCACACACACATTACAGGAATTTGCAGAACATCTGGCCTTGAAGCAAAGTGCAGCGCAAGGGGAATTTTTTCCCAGAAGGAAATACTTAACACTCTCCCTGCCTCTGCCAATCTGGGGGCTATTTTTGGCTATGATGAGGGTGATCAAAAGCAGCCTAATGTATCTGCAATGAAGATGGCTTTGCAGGCAGGGGGAAATGCGTATTCTGTTTTGTGAAAGACATGAAGTGTGTTCTCTATCGCCCCCTGGAGTGTGGCTGACTGCATGCGTTTGGCTGAGATTTTGCCAGCTGATATTACCGGACACACCCAAGATGTCTGGAGCTGTCTGTGTGTCCTGCTCATGGGGTGGTGATGGCTCCCTGTGGGTGACTCCTTCCCCCCAAGCAGATCGGGCCTCATCCTTTGCTTTCTTCTCTGGGTCCTCCTGATGGTGGCCTTGGATGTCCCCAGGGATCCAACATCACGGACACCTGCACTGAGCTGCTCATGCAGAGCGTCCTGCTGAAGATCTCGGCCGGGAACATCCAGGAGCGCATCTTCTTCCTCTTCGACAATCTCTTGGTCTACTGCAAGAAGAAAAACCGGTAGGTGCTTCAGCAGGTCCTCGGGAGTCTGGCCGAGCCCGCCGTTCGGGGCCGACTGCCTTCATCGTGATGAGGATGCAGCCGGAACCCTGGAGATCTCCTCCATCAGAAAACCACAATGTTCATGATGTCCTGTGAGTGATTCAGCCTCTAGTGACACGTATCTTCTTCCACCGGTGCAGGCGTTTAAAAAACAGTAAGGCGGCTTCTGAGGGCCCACGCTACCTCTTCCGAGGTCGGATAAACACGGAGGTCATGGAGGTGGAGAATGTGGACGATGGCACAGGTAAACATCTCTGAATGTCTCCATCCCGCCACGCTGGGTGGGGGTTTGGGAGGGATTCCCCACCTTTTGGCCATGTCTCTGCTATATGGCCTGTGCCTACTGGGATGGCAATATAAACAGGGTGGTGCCAAAGGGGCACCGGTCATAGCTGAAAGCTGATTGGCTCCCGGAGTGCCCCCTACTCCGTCTATTACCGATTTCAAAGCATATCATTGGCTGATGATACAGTCGGCCCCTCTGTATGAATTAGAGCCCCTCTTATGCCCCACACATAAAATTCTAGAAAATGCCAAAAATGGATTGATATAGAGAGCAGGAAAGGCGGATGTCCCGTTTTCCAAAACCCCCTCATCACAGGCACTCAGAAGCCAGGACCACCAATGGCTCCTGGCAGTCTGATCCCACAATGCGGGCTTGTTTTTAGGCTTGAAATGAGGCACCGGATTGGATTGTGTTTTAGGCCCGATCTGCCCTGATCACGCCGACGCTGCAGTTGAGCACAGGGTGTCCAGCTCATCTGAGGCTTAGTTAGCATTATGGTTGCGCTCATGCCTTTTTTCCGTTGAAACTGTTATTTTAAAGCATATTCTTTTAGCATGTAGATTTTCTCTAATTAGATTTTCTTATGCAAAAAGGCCACTAAAGAGGTAATTAAATTTTATGAGTCTGTCCTGTACTTCCTAACATCCCGGTTGTATTTGCATAATTAATCTCTTTGACAAAATACTTTTTTTTTACCTCTTTTTTTTTCCAAAAAAAGAGCCTGTTTTGGTTTTTAGAATTAGTTCAACACTCCACACCCCATGAAACTGCAGAAAGCTATTTTTATAACTCTTTAAAGAAAATATTCCTGGAAAATATTCCCGTAAGTGAGTTTGTCTGGTGTTAATGTCACATCTCATTGTTGTTTGCTCTAAAGGATGGTCTGAGTTATATGTTACTCATATATAATTTAAACTTTGCTTTTCTGTTACTCTCATTAGAGACTCTAAGAAATGAAATTCCTTATATAGCAGGATTTTGGTTCTGAAATCTCCCACTTGTAACAGGAAGTCTGGTTTGAGCTTGTCCCAATCCATCCTTTCATCCAAGAGAGATTCTGGAGCCTGTAAGGGTCCCTTTTTTTTTTTTACGAAGCCATGGAGCTCTGCGCGTCTGGCTGGGGGGACAGAGCGCCGCAGGATCTGACTGCATGGCCTGTGTGCGTCTATCGTTACCGGGGGCTGTGATTTGCAGAATGTACTCTGTTCAATTAGCAGCTCAGAGTTACTCTGTGAACAATCAGTTTTTGGCAGAAAAACCCCAAAGAATGTTGGCATGGTATAACCCAGAGGGACCTCCAGGAGTGGTACTGCTTGCGTTTTAATTTCTTCCAGTCTGGTTTTGGGGTCTGTCCTTAACATGCATGGTACCTGCCACAGCCCTAGAAGCTCTTTTATTATGGATCTTCATCCATGCATATTCGTCATGTAGTATTATTTAAATCAGTCAGTGGGGCTTTCACTGCCTGAGCCTGTGGCTTGTGGGAGTTTTACTTACACTAAAATGTTCTGAAGGCAGAATGAAAAAAATTATTGGTTCAGAGAGATAACCAATCAGATTGTAGAGGAGGTGGATCCAAGCAACTAAAGGAGGTGGGACCAAAACATCTGATTGGTCAGTCTGACATCTGACCAAGATCTGATTGGTTATCTTTCTGAACCAATCATTTTTTTGTTCTGCCCTCAGAACATTTTTTGTGTAAGTAAAACTCCCATCAGTGAGCTTATGAGTGTTCGGCCATTCTGATGGATCAGTAAAGTCATCCAGGTGATTGAAACTCAGTGCCAACTTCAGTATGAATGAATCCCCAGGTTGTCTGAAGTGTCCATATACTTTCTATTTAGATATTAAACTATCATCTCCAGGTGTCATATTTGTGTAAATGGGATCCGCCTCACAGTTTTTGGGGGGGTTTGTTTCCGTTCAGCAGATTGACCATTAATCACGCTTCGCAAAATCAATTTGGAAATAATCCTGCAAGAAGCTTTTGCTGGGAAACTGGGTCAGACGACGCTTCTCCTTCAGCCGTCCAGCAGTTTAGTAGATGAGGGTGTTGGGAAAACGAGGGAATTGCACAGTGAGGACTGCAGAGAGGCAGTGGGTCACATCCCCATTCCCACTGCATGTACCAGGGAGAGCGAGATCTGGCAGTCAGGGTTAGGGTCGGTGAAGGCCGCAGAGGGGCAATGGGTCGCGTCCCAATTCCTGCTGCATGTACTGGGGAGAACACGATCCGTCAGTTAGGGTTAGGGTCGGTGAAGGTTACAGAGAGGTGGTGAGTCACATCCACATTTCTGCTGCATGTCCCAGGGAGAACGCGATCCATCAGTTAGGGTTAAGGTCGGTGAAGGTTACAGAGAGGTGGTGGGTCACATCCCCATTCCTGCTGCATGTCCCGGGGAGAACGGGATCCGTCAGTTAGGATTATGGTCAGTAACGGCTGCAGAGAGACAGTCAGTCTTGTCCCCTTTCCTGATGCATGTCCTGGGGAGAGCAGGACCTGTCAGTGTTCCTTCATACACCTTTAGTTCCATGTGACACGCCTCTGTCTCAGTCTGCTGCCTGGTTAATCATGCTTTCCTGCTGCCTTTTCCACATCTTCTCTAAGAGTCATGCCCCCTACTGTCTCCCCTCATTTCTCACACGGCATCATTTGAACGACTTTGTGAGTAAAGTAAGTGGGAGTGTGTGAGGAGTGTGAGTGTTGCACCCGAGTGTAAATCACCTCCCCCTTCCTGCTCTGTGTCCATGCCACAGCCGACTACCACAGTAGTGGGAACATCGTCAACAACGGCTGGAAGATCCACAACACTGCCAAGAACAAGTGGTTCGTCTGCATGGCTAAGACGCCAGAGGAGAAGAAGGAGTGGCTGGAGGCCATCATGAAGGAGAGGGAGAGGAGGAAAAGTGAGGAGGCCCGCCATGGACATACTCGATATGCAGTTAGCCCTGTCAGAACAGAGCCTGCTAATTGGATGCTTAGCACACTGATTCTGCTGGGATTATGCTCTCGGCTGCAGTAATGGCTGTCTGTAGAGTGCGAGACAGCTCTTTGTATGCGCGTGTGGCTGGTCCTGCACGGCCAAAGTGATGCCGGTATCGCAGGCAGGCCACATCTTTCTCAGATCTGTCCTGTCTCTGTCCAACTGGAAAATTCTTGCAAGAATAACAGAATGTCATATGGGCAGCATCCTCCAGGGACAGCATCCTTGACCTCCGTGAACTTTCCGTGCGGTGTGGTTTGCGTCCCCCCAGGTCTGCGGTTGGGGATGGAGCAGGACACGTGGGTGATGGTGTCGGAGAAGGGCGAGAAGCTCTACAACCTGATGTGCTCACAGGGTCACCTGATTAAGGACAGGAAGCGGAAGCTCACCACTTTCCCCAAGTGCTTCCTGGGCAGGTAGGTCGCCATGGAGACCAGAGGTCACCCTGATCGGTCCCACCGACACCTCTGGGGGGTTAAATGTGAATTTGTCAGGATGGGTTTTTGCTTCTTCTCTTGCTTGTTTGTTGTTCCCATTTCATGCCATTTTTTAAATGGATTGAAGAAACATTTTTAGACTGTTATTTTTGAATGTGTTTTCTATTCACAATAAATTAAAAAATGAGTATTTGGTTAGACTTGTAGGACTTTTAGGTGGCTTAAGATTTGAAAGCCTACAGATCATCTGGATGTGGCCACCCGGCTTCTCTCTGACGTCAGAAGCAGTTACACAGCAGAAGTCTGGGCTGAAAACCCACAAACGGCGAGGCAGCAGAAACAAGGCCTTTAGCCAGCGCTGTGTCGACATTCCCAACAGGGGAGACGTGTTCCTGATTCCGCTTCCCGTCTGAGTGCTGTCAGCCGGGAATCCCCCTGGCCCCCCCATGTAGCTGGAAGTGCTTCAGCTTTGTCAGGAGAGTAATTCTGGGGAGAAGGTTACCATTTTAAGCCGCAGGATCAGTGTTTTGTTGGCTCTGCATGTGAAAAGACTATGCTGGTTCCATAAGGTTGATGGTTCAAATCCCATGGCTGCCGGTGTAAGAGCTGGGGACAGTTAGGTCAGCACCTTCTCTATCTGGACACTACCAGATGAAGAATGGGGTGTCAGCTGGATGGATTGCGGGACCTGATGGCTGAGGACGTCCAAGAGAATCACAGCTGCTGTGATGGGGACAGTGGGAAAAGAATGACGCCTCATTGTGGTCTGAGTCGAGTGGTTCTGCTCAGTGTTACCCTGATTAAAAACACACAAGCTTGGGGTCTCTTGGGTTCTCCAGCGTCTGCGGTGAGGCCTTAGAACGAAGCTTTGGAGGAAGTCGCTGTTTTCGGGACTTTGTTATGGACTCTTCTGGCTCATTAGCGATCTCCTGTTCTCCTTTCGTCCCACCCTACTTTCTAAAAAAAACATGTATGTCGTTTTGGATAAAAGCATCTTGTAAATACATAACATGTCATATAAATATAAGATCACACGAGTACAAAGCCTCCTGGTCAGGGAAACGCCCCCATGGAGGTTTGCGGAAGCTGATGCTCATTACAGGCTGACACTGTGGCTTTCAGGACTGTCTGTGTCTGAGCCTGGGGACGTGTTGTGGAGCATGCTGTAGGGGGCGCTGTGGGGCGTGCTGTAGGGGCACACGGTGGGAATGTGCTGTAGGGGGCGCTGTAGGTCACGCTGTGAAGTTGCCGTGCCTGCCGTGTCCTCCCTCTGGTACAGCACGAAACAACCTCCTCGTCCTCCTCCTCCAAGTACCTGCTCCGCATCGCCCGCCATTATGTAACTGAGCCCTGCCTGGCCGGTGGCCATGGGAGCTTCTTATTCAGGAAGTTCTCCCCCAGCTGTGCTGTCCCTCAGCTATGACCCCAGATGGGTGACGGGAGAGAAGGGGAGGAATCTGTGGAGTGCGGGGGCCAGGGCTTGGGTGGAACCGTGGTTGTAGATTGTCCGAAAATAGGGGAAGAGAGAGAGGCCCTTGCTGCCCTGCATACAGCCCAGGGTGTTTGCTTTGGCTCAAGCGAGGCTGTTTCTGGGCTTCCTGATTTAGAGGCCCTGTGTGGGTCACAGACCCCATAACATAGTGGCGCGGCTCAGAGCCAGCATCCCAAAGACTCTCCGCCGCCATCCAGTCCTGATGGTGGCCCTTTGATGTGGCCCTTTGACGTGTCTCTCGTGCCGTCCCGGTGACAGTCAGCTGACCTTAGTACCCCCACCTCCCCCCAGCGAGTTTGTGTCCTGGCTGATGGAAATCGGGGAGACGGATAACTTGGAGGAAGGCGTTCACCTGGGCCAGGCCCTGCTGGAGAACGGGATCATCCACCACGGTGAGGCGCCGTTGGCTGTCCATCTGTATGACCACCGTCTCTGTTGACTGCCATCCCCCCCATCTGCCCCCATCTCCTCATCATCTGCGCCCCATCTGAATCCCATCTCCCTGTCATCTGCCACCCTGTCTGCCCCTCCATCTGTCTCCCATCTGCACCCCCGTCTGCCACCCCTTCTGTCCCTGTCTCGTCATTGTCTGCCCTCCCATTTGCCCCCATCTGCCTCCCGTCTCTCCATCGTCTGCGCCCTGTCTGCCTCCCGTCTCTCCATCGTCTGCGCCCCGTCTGCCTCCCGTCTCTCCATCGTCTGCGCCCCGTCTGCCCCCCATTTGAATCTCTCTGGAGCAGGTTTGACTGATCTGGGACAGGAAGTCTGTTTAACTTGGGGATCCGCCTACCTCACAGGTTTGGGGGGGCAGTGTTTGGTTTAGGGACATTCATTCACTGAGAGAAGTGTGGTGTGGAAGCAGCTCATCAAGCATCTGAGTGCCCCCTACTGCCCGGGGGGAGGGGCTTCAGGACGGGTCTAGGTCTCCGTCTCTCTCGACTGCGAGGCTCGTCCCAGTAAACTTGCTGCCCATTGCCCCCCAGTTACAGACAAGCACCAGTTCAAGGCTGAGCCACTGCTGTACCGCTTCCGTTACGACGACGGGACGTACCACCCCCGCAGCGACATGCAGGACGTCATCTCCAAGGTTACGGGCGCCGTCAAAAGTGTGATTAACCAGCACGTTTGGGTTCTGACGGTGGGGGGCTTTCTGACGAGTGCGTCTGGTTCCACAGGGCGTCAGGCTGTTCTGCCGGCTGCATAGTTTATTCACGCCGGTGATCAGGTAAGGCCTGGCTCCACGCTCCCGCATCGTTAAGCCGCTCGTTAATGCCTCCTGCCCTCCGGGCTTCCTGTTCCTCCTCGCTTTAAATAGCATCGCTTTAGACGTTAACATCCCACTTTGGACGTAGCGGTTTTGTCCTGGAAACGTGATCTAGGGGCTGTTTGGGGCTGGTCCAGTCAGGCCTCGGTGGGCAGCAGGGGGTTTCGATATACCAGCCCAATAGGTTATTGGTTCAGTCCCTGGAGGCTGTGTGATACTGAGGAATGCGCCAGATTTTCAGCTTCGTCCAGGACCCTGAGGTGGCGGAGTAAAAGTTAGACAGCAGTAGGGAGTCAAAGTAACACATTCGTGAAGGATTCATTTATACATTGCCATCATTTATAAAATCACACAGGACATCTTGCGAGAACCGACCCTAATTTATCTTACTGCCAGTGTTTATAGAACATTAAGACAGCAACCTTCATCTGAGTACGTTCGGAATATGGATGGATCTCGTCGTGCTTTTTGGCATGTCTTAGCCGTGGTTGATGGAACGACTCTGCATCATTCCAGAGTTAATTACGAAGTGTTACTCTCCGGTGACTTTGTGCTTACAGCCCAGTGGGTTATATTTCTTTGAAAGCGGCTTATTTTCCTCGTCTCCGTGCCCAGGGTATTTTCACGAGAGGACGACACATGACTAAGCTGAGAGTCTCGTCATTCTTAACGTGCAACGCGTGGTCCGGGGTGTGTGTCACAGAGGAAACGCCAGTGCTCCATGGAGGATTCTCACGCATAACTCTGTATTCCCTGGGATGCTGTTTTTCCTTTATTGAAGCCATCCTTCACACACCTCTACAGTGTGTTAAGAAGCTTTTTGGCTGTATGCACACACTTATGGGAGTTTTACTTACACAAACGTGTACTGAGGGCAGAATGAAAAATGATTGGTTCAGAGAGCTTACCAATCAGATATTAGAGGAGGTGGGCCCAAGGAACTACAGGAGGCAGGACCAACCAATCAGATGTCTTGATCCCACCTCCTCTAGTTGCTTGGACCCACCTCCTTTACAATCTGATTGGTTCAGAGAGATGACAATCATTTTTGTCCATAGAACATTTTTGTGTGGGGAAAAAAAAAACTCCCACAAACAATGAACGCACATGAATATTCTGATTTCTCTGTGCTTCGACACGTTGGGGATTATCCTAATCCATCATCTGTTCATTTTTTGACCTCTCTAGTACTTTAATTCCAGTTGGGATATCCCATCTACTCTGTAGGGGTGTCTCAGCAGGGTTCGTTAGTCTAACATGTGATTGCCAGTATCAAGATTACTGTTACATGACATCAGATATACTTGATTTGCCATTTTTGCTCTGGAGTCATTTGGTTTTTGCAAACCGCGTCTTGCTGATCATGAGAGACATGGTTTTTGCGTTAGAGCACATGCACAGCGATTTTTCTGGCACCCCTGGAATAGTTAGAGTCAAGGGCCTAGAAGTAGATTACTCTACAGTACACTGGGTTTTGAACCCACAACCTTCCAGACGGTGACCTCCCTTCTACTGTGTGTCTCTTCAGAGATAAGGATTACCACCTGAGGACGTACAAATCAGTGGTAATGGCGAACAAGCTGATAGACTGGCTCATTGCACAGGTAAGGGTCTTTGTTTACGACACTGCTCACTGCGCTGAATATTAATACTGGTTCTGCCTGCGTGTGAAACGTCTCCCCTAAGGAAACGGAAAAGATGAATGAGGCACAGGGGAAACGTCGTTTTCCAAACTGGCCGCTCACTCCAGGAATGCGGAGGAGGAAACAGCCTGAAACAATAAGGGAGTCGCCATTTTGAAGTGTAATTGCAAACAAGGCCAAACGAGGCTGAAATTTACCGCTGCTGAGAGTGTCCAGGTGTTAATGAGCTCAGCGCACGGCTTTGGGGTTTAAAAATCTCCTCCGTGTGGTTCGGCCAGTGGCTGCAGTGTGTATAGCTTCATGCACATAATGAGTGGCCTTTGTCTGTGATTTTGTTGTTCTGTTGGTGAAATGCCCCGGAAGCCCATGTTCCGATTAGGATGGCAGGGACCCTCGTGACGGCGGCCTGCCCGCTCTGCTGTCCTTTTCCAGGGAGACTGCAGGACCCGAGAGGAGGCCTTGATCTTGGGGCTGGAGCTATGTGACAATGGATTCATGCACCACGGTAGGACACTAGCGTTAACGCATTAGCATGTATTAGCATCGTACGCTAGTCTGCTAGTTATTATTATTAATTAATTCGGAGGCTGAGCTGTTTTTGGTGCATTGTGTGTGAAACACCCTGTGACAGATGTCACCCTGGGGGGCCCGTGGCACCTCTGTGTTCATGCGGGCACACCCTGAACGCCCAAGGAAATGAGAGCCAGGCTGGAAACGGTCTACGAGCGATCTTCATTGCAATCACGCTCGATTGCGCTGCTGCTCTCGCTTCTTAAACACTGCCGCGTCTCACGCAGTATTTGTGTGTGACGTAATCAAGACCGATTGCTCACTGTTTGGTTCTGCTCCCAGCAAATTGCTAAAATGTGTGCAGGGTATGGTAACTGTAGCGGTTTAGTGTCCTATCTTTGACATATATTTTCAGTACTCATTTGAGTTGCCTGGTACTTATAGTGACTGAAAGAGTGTCGTATGTCACCAGTTAAGTAAAACAGAATGTTTTAGGGACTTTTTTCTGCTTGTTGCTCTGGAGACGACTTTCTGGAGTGTTTTATGACAGAGAGTCAATCTAATGCCTCTTCTGGGCATAAGTGTGTCCCGCTTTCATCTTAGCGTGTCAACGCCATAAAGGATTGCCGGGGTCCTGTCTTTGATGCCCAAGCTGAAAACATTTACGCTGCCATTTTTCACTTTAAGCTCTCGTTATGCCCGCAAAAGGACGTGATTCGACGCAAGTGGAAATCAATCAAATCCCCTTGCGATCCATGACACGAAGGGGAGGGGCTTACGGTCAGTGTCGCTTCTGCAGTGCTGGAAAAGAGCGAGTTCAAGGACGAGCCCCTTCTGTTCCGGTTCTTTGCGGATGAGGAGATGGAAGGCTCCAACACCAAGCACAAGCCCATGAAGCATGACCTGAAGGTTGTGGAGAACGTCATCGCCAAGTCCCTGCTGGTGAGAGCCGCTCTGCTGTTTCGGATGGTGGTATGTGTGTGTGTGTGTGTGTATAAACATATATATATAGTCAAAGGCAACATACAAACACACACACACACACACACATATAAAATGCATGTCAGCCCCTCTGGCTTCCCCTTGAGCTCCAAGTCCTGACATTCTGACCCCTTCCAGATCCGACCCAGCGACACCGGCTATGGCTTCACCCTGGAGGACCGGAACCAGGTGCCGATCGTCAAGTCCGTGGAGAAAGGGTCCAGTGCGGAGGTGAGCCCAGCAAGCCTGATGGTCTATAGGCTTTCCAACCCATGTCAGGGTTTTGACAAACCCTTGTTCAAGGAGATGCTCAATTACTTAGTTCCCCTTTGTTGAAGACAGAGGGGCAGGGGTGTGAATGGTGTGAAACCAGGCCCCCTTCAGGCTGGTTCGGATGCAAACTGGCCCCCACTCTAGAGTACGCGACAGAAGCCTAAGTGTGAATGACCCAAGGGCTTTGTCTTTTGTGGCGTTCTCTCTCAAATAATTACGAAAAAGTCTCCTACGGTCAGGACATAATAGGCTTGACCTGCGTTTGAACTTTCTGTAATAGTCTGTCCATCATAATGGCACAGCGAGATAAAGCAGGTGCTTGTCGAATTTGGTGGGTCTTAAAAACTGGTCATGGGTCCTGTGCTAACTGAGTTTGCACAGTGGCTGAGTGAGAGAGACGATAAAAGCGCCCTGCTCTTCACTTCGGGAGAGAGTGCCTGGAGTCTGGTCTGCCTGATCTACCTGCTGGACCGTTAGCTTTCTACTCTGAGCTGTTGGGTTTCTCTTGCTCCATCAGAGGCAAATTCCTCCCACACTAAGAGTCAAAGCTTTCCTGCTGTGTTTGGTGGGTCTGATGGGAGGAGAAATGAGCACTGATTCAGGCATGAGGGGAAGCTGAAGCTGGAGGAGTGTGTCCCCGTGACGCCCACAGAGGCCGGCCTGCTCTTTAACACGCAGGCCCCGCCTCTCTGGATGCTGGGAATTCCTCAAATCCTGTTTGTAACAACAAAAATATGG
>JAODJU010000033.1:19851347-19879415 GCA_026776725.1 Gnathonemus echidnorhynchus
ACTGCTAATCAAATTGCAACTTTTGAAAATTTTGATTAGCAAAACTGCTAATCAAGTTGAAAATCTTATTTGGAACCGTGTGTGCTCACATGCATCTCCTCTCTAGCATAATCCCTGATCTTGCAGTGTGAAATCTGTGGATCTGAAAGTCTGGTTATCATGGGAATACGTGGATGGAGGGGGTACGTCACCCTGCCGACTCAAAAACATCTGTCCTTTAGCCAGACTTGTCAGTGCCCTGCATGCCTTTGTAAATGTTTCATGGTGTGTCTGTGTGTGTTTGTATAAATCCGATCTAGGTGCGTAGGGCCCCTTCGCTGTGAAAACTTTCCCCGCGGGCTTGGTACCATAGCTTGTTTACTTGCGGTCCATGAAGGTCTGCACTCACCTCTTAACAGCCCACTGCTGTGTTCCGATGATGTAATGCATTTACTTTTGGTTTAAGCTCTCATCTGCTCCTGGTACAGTCAGTGTGCTTATTCCTACCCGGGCAGCACAAGGCTGAAGGCTGGGGTGCAGCTCAGCCGGGATCAAGGTACCGCATCAGTATTTAAGGGTGTCATCCTGTGAAATATATATGAGCTTTAAATATTTATGTCAAGCTTCGATGAGACAAAGCAGAAGTGGGGGTTTGGGATTGGGGTTGGAGGGGGGGGTGGCTGTAATGGCAGGCCGGAGCCCCCACTGCTGACCTCGTGATCTGACCTCGTGACCCACTTTGGCCTTTCGAGTCCTGGAAGACAATCCAGGGCTTTTTCCTCCTCTCTCGCCTGGCTGAGGACGGCTCTGTCCTGCTTAGCGATACATATGGTTTAGAAATTTCCTCCGTCCTGCATTTTAAGCGAAGCGCTCCGATTTTACTACGTGAGCAAGCTTCCTCAAACTCGAAGGGGGAAGAAAAACCAAGCTGTAGATGCACAAGTCCCAATTTGGAAGAAACCAATTGGATGTGCGTAATTGCATTTTTTATTTTTCCAGGGGACCTCAGGAGGGAAGCAGTGAGACGTTTCTTCTGTGAAATGAAACCGATGGAATTATTCTGTCAAAATCGGCCACAGTTCTGGATCTTTGAACTGGAATTACACCCCCACTTGGGGGATTAGATTTTGTAGGTAAATGTGAAATATTGTCTTTTTTTTTTAAGGCAATCTATTTTTTTCTTATGAAATTGTGAATTTCGGTGTGGTTTGGCTCCTCCCCCACATCCTCTGCCCTCTTCCCTCTTGGTCTGATTTGAGGGATGCTACCAGTAGGCCAGGTGACCGCAGGGCCTCAGTGGTGTCGCCCCCTGCAGGCCGCTTCGCTTCCCTGCACCATGGCTCAGCCTTCAGCTGCTGGACTGTTTGTCCTGTTAGCATATCAACTTGACTGTCTCTCTCTCTTCCATACCCACTGGGAAGTTTGGGAAAGGGGACCTTCCAGATCGGAGCCCGCAGCGATAATGAGTCGCACTGGGGATGGAAAACGACACACACGTGCGCAACCCTGTGGGGCTAAATATAGATGTGACACACACACACACACACACACACACTAAAGACTCAGTGGAGATTTGTAAGTGGCCTGTTTCTGTGAGATGTACAGTGTTGGTTAGATGTCCCTCATTTGTGTTCAATCCATGTAAATAGCAGGAGCCAGAGAGGGAAGCAGGAACAGAGACTCGTGAAAACAAGATCTCAGTAACAAACTGTCACCTTTAAACGCTCCTGTTCCTCCCAGATGCTTAAATACCCGGCTTCCGGAACAACAGCTGGTCGTCCGCGAGCTCATCGCCGTGGTGATCCTAGTGGAGGGTGCTCACCTGCCACTGGACTTAGCGGGTGGGGGTTTAGTACCAAGCGTTTGACGCCCGACACAGAGAGCTGGGCCTTTGCAGAGCCCCAGCTGACAGAGGGGGCGTCGTCACGGAACCGTGCGGAAATAATTCATCCGAGCGTGAATAATTTCAACCGTCTGACATGAATCATGCCAAAATGTCACAGCAGAAATAAATTGTTTAATCTAATGAAAGTTGAGTAAGAAGGGAGGGGAATAATCAGCAATTAATCCTAAGTATGCGAGACTGACCGCAATGCGTGTTTCCGATGCTTGAGGGTCTTTTGGTATCTATACGGCATGGTGTCTGGCCGTTACACTCTACAGCGAGTCAACTGGGGGGGGCAACTGGACCAGACCTACTTGGGCACCTTCATTCAATCATTCATTCATTCATTATTTCTCTGTGCGACCCGCTGTGCAATAGTATTTATCCCTGGGATGTTACTCTGAAGCTTACAGCGGCCTCAGTAAAGGTTCCTGCCCTTCGGGGTGTGTATCATACTCTGTCTCAGCCAGGATCTCGCCCTGTAACTGCCCTGAGTCCGGCACAGACGGGCGACTCCCAGATTTATGCAGTAAAGATCTCCGCGAGCGTCATCGCCGAGCTCCACAGAGCGCCAAGATGGCACCAAGCCATAAATCTGCACGAGTGCCCTGCCCTAGTGAACTGCCCATGAGCCAGAACGTGGCCGTAAATCCCCCAGGGAGGCCCTGTCGGGGCGACTTCCCCACACCCTGCTGTGATTTACCTGCTGCCGGAGCAGGGTTCCGTCCGCTGCCTTGGCCTTCGTCAGGCCTGACGCCTCGGGTTTCTGTGAGGCTGGGAACGCCACTTCTACTAGGGGGGGGGGGCATGGTTAGCATCCAGGAAAGGAAGCGGAGACAGAGCTGCCGTGTAAATTCAGGGCAGGGAACCTAAGTCACATGATGTCCCTTTCTAAAGGGGGGGGTTAACTGACCTCCCCGGTGTCTCAGATAGCGTGGCCAGTCCAGCCCCCGAAACCTTCCGAGGGGGCGGTTGGACAGCCTTCAGTCACGCCACTATATGACCAACATACCTCACACTTGCAGCTTGTCTTCATTTTGGGGGGGGGCTGGTTTTACATTCTGAAGTTCACTGGCCCACAGGTTCTGTTTATGACTTGTTGCTCTTATCCAGGGAGAATTTAGATGTTCAGTTGTCAACAGTGGGATTCGAATCCATAACATACTGTGTCAAGCTTATCTGCAACAGGATCACCCTCCTTTTATCCTCCCACTGCCAGGACTGAAATGACCCTCAGAACGACCCCCCCAAATCCTCTTCATCAGGGGGCCACAGTCTTGGAGAAGCTACATGTGGTCCAAGCCATCGCTGGCTCCTTGTTAGCAGAGTGACAGACCTGACACATCGTCTCCTTTGTTGACACATGCTGGTCCCCTTTTGCTGCTTCTCTTGAAGTTCATGTGAAGCTGGTCCTGAATGCTGCTCTTATTGTGGACCAGCACCTTCAGCTCTTCTTCCCATCAGACAGCCTAAGGGAGGAGTTGTCAGGATACAAAACGGCCACCATTAAATTTGTACCTGCCGCAACACAAGTTAATGGCTCATGTTTGTATTGATCTGTTGAATTAATGTCAGTCTTGGGAAGAAATCAGAAGTCGTGTGCCAAGATCCAGTGCCTGGGGCAAGGACTCCACCCACACCTGACTGGCGAATCGGAACTGGCATTGTGTACTTAATCTGGATGCTCTGTGGAGGAATCCCTCTCTCTTCTGGCCCCGGATGGGACAGCTTGTTCCATAAGGGCAGTGCAGTTTCCTCCGATTTCCGTGGTTGGAAGCTAGAATCCCTTCTTGACTCACTGTGCGAGTTTCCCGAAAGTGCAGAGGGATGCAGTCGGGCTAATTGGAGTCTTTAAACTAGTGATACTGTGTGTGTGTGTGTGTGTGTGTGTGTGTGTGTGTGTGTATGTGCCCGGTGATGCACTGGCACCATTATCCAGGGTGTCCAGTGTAAACTGCAAGACACATGTCCTTTGTGACAGACAGGATTCTGTGGGGGGGGATTCTGTTCCGCCCCTGATCTGTCAGATTTGGAGAAACTGAACACGGCAGAGAGCCGCCTTCTGACCAATTCAGAGGTCAGTTAATTACCTGTTTGTTAGCACTAAAAAAAGCTTAACACCGTGTTTAACACACTTCGACTAAAACATTTTACTGGACACTCTGCATCACACAACTTGCTCATGTCAGCCAATCTGCCTACTGTGTCATGCAGGCAGCCATAGGCTGGGCTGGGCTGTCAGTCAGGGCTGTCTCCTGCCCCTTCAGGGCTCCATAACCAATGACAGGAGCTCATCTGATATGAAGGGCTGCTACAGGTGAGTTCTGGACCAAACCCAAACCACCAAAGGCAAAAATGAAGACCGTCAAGGAGAGTCAGGCCTGCTATGGCTCACAGTTCTGGGGAGGGGGGGGTCCCATCACACCTCATGGCCTGGACCTCAGCCTAGGATGCTATCAGGTCTCTCGGTGGGCAGGAAGTGGGACGACTTTTTCTGCAGCTATTGAGCACGAGTTGTAATGTAGATTTAATTCCCTTTCAGCGACAGTCTCATCATAAGGTCACTCGGCGAGTGTGTCTGAGGTGAATCTGCATGGTTTGGGGTTGGGTTAGGCATTGGCTGGTTTCTAGGTCTGTGTCTTTGTGGGTCTATAGGTGTCTAATTTGTGTTTTTAGGAGGTAGGGTTAGTGTTGTGACTCCTATATCTCTTTAGCTCTCTAGGTGTCGTGCAGTAGTCCATGTCTGTTCGGAAGGTGTAGGATAAAGTTCACATGACATGTTGGCATGTCAGACAGCCTGACGTCATTGCTGACACCAGGGCGGCGACTGCGCTCTCACAGTGGCCTTATGAGGGCCGCTGGAGTCTCCCTGCCACCCGGGTCACCCCCGCCACTCTGACCCAGGATGAGCACAGAAAAAGCTGATGCCTTCGATGCCCTTGGCTGCATCTACCAGCCACCAAGCTGTGCTTCTTCAGAATGTCCTTGAGAGCTGTTGAGGTCACTGGCATCCTCCCCGATGGCTCATTTTGGCAGCTCCAGGTGCGAAAGATCTTATCCTGCCTTGGTGGCTGCAGGACGACGTCCTGTCGAACCACAGCTCAGCCCTGAGCTCTGCGCCTTCCCGCTCTACCCTGGCGTGTGCTGGGTACAGGCGTGTGCTGGGTACAGGCGTGTGCTGGGTACAGACGTGCGCTGGGTACAGACGTGCGCTGTTCGAGATCCAGGTTGGTTTGTCTGTGTACCATGAGAGTTATGCAACCTGGTTTTTGCAACCTCTCTGTTGGTGCGCCTTGTTTGTTAATCAGTGTAGTATTCTATTACCCCCACAGGCAGTACTGTAGCGTAAGACTTATTGCCCCTGCATATCATGGTTATTTATGTGTTTAGTTAATGCGTTTTATTTTCTTTCATAGAGAAAACACCTTCGTCTAAATGCGTGCAAATCTTTCAGGTGAATAAATGTGCGGCCGACATTATCACTCGTGTTCAGAAATTCAGCTGTGTTTATGTATTTAGGGTTCTGTAATAGGGTGGGGGGTGGAGTCTGCTGGAGTGAGGCTGGTGCAGCATGTGTCCAGGCTAATGCTGCCTGAGAAGGGGGGGGGGGGGGGCGTCAGAAGCCATGAGGTCTCCTTTGGTGAGTCTTCGTGGTCTCCAGTGGCCCCGCAGCGATGCTCGCTGGCCTGATGGCAGTGATCCTCACTGGAGGGCTGCATAGGGCTGAGAAGCGGCTGTATCCGCAGTGAGCTCCCTTTGTCTTTACGCTGAGATCTCTGTCCTCTTGTCTTGCCGACTTCGGTAGCTGTTATCTGTGTTGACAGGCTGAGTTGTAGTATGAGAGTGGGGTTGAGCCGGGCCGGTCAGAGCCCATGTGCAAGCATCCCTCCCCACGGCAAACTCAGCTGCCTGGTTTCAGTTTGTCTCGGACGGTGCGTGCTTGGGGGCGGGGGGATGCCAGAGCTAGCTGCATCAGCAGTCACCTGTAGGGTTCACCTGCTTGGTTATGGGAGCCTGAACCTCCCTCCACGCTGGCCTTTGGTGATCAGGCAGGCTTAGGCTCAGCCCTGAGCATGTGATGATGTCATCACAGAGAGGACGTGAGGGGATTACCCAGAATGCTCTACCCCACAGACCGGAAATGGACGGAAATTCAGGTTCGGGTTTTTTGAAAGCCGCGCTTTGGCTTTGTGGCTTTGGCTGTAAGGAGTGGTAAAGTCGGCTAAAGATGCCAGCCTGTAAGGAGAGTGTTGTTTCACAATCTATAGCATGTTTCGTGCTGAAACAGCGGATCCTGCTGGATTCACAAAGCCAGTTAAGGTTCCTGTTCTCTGGCTGGTACTTGATCATTTTTCTCTGAAACCTGTACTCACTGATGGATTACTTTACCCTGGTACCATTTGATGGATTGTTATTTAATGAATGGCGATGCACGGTAATGGAGTTTTGCAGTAATGTGTTTTTTTTTTTTTTTTTTTTCCTTTTCATTTTTTTAAAGTGATACCATGAACTTCCACAGTGAGAGGCTCTTAAATCTGTCATGTGTCCTTTCTGGAGAATAACTAACCCTTCATGCTTCTCTTACCAGGTTCCAGGTCCATCCTGTGCTCCTTTCATTGTTGTTAGCTAGCTGGAAGTTTGGCTTTCTGAAATTTCAGGCAGCTGGTAACAGCAGTTAAGGGGCCACATGCATAACCTGAAATTCCAGGGCGCTCTTGAATCCTGTGGTTCCTGGACAGCTGTTTAAATGCATGAACCATGCCGTCTGTTGTACCGAGGCCTTGTTCACTCCTTGTCACTACTAAACAATCTAAATGTTCTTCATGTTTGGATAAACCTTAACCAGAACTAGTCTGTAAGCCCAGCAGCAGGCAAGGTGACCAAGTAACCAGAGAATCAGCAGTCCTGGCCAAGTCTGGCTGTTGAACCCTTGAGGAAGGTACCTGCTTCAGTTAAATATCCAGCTGGATGAGCTGTAATTGAATCCTTCTGGATGAACACACCCCCTGAAAGGATGAAGGAAGTAAACTGAAAAAATGACGGTGTTTAAATTTAGAGCATCTAACAGTGTTTTCTTTTGGACTCATGGGTGATATGTATAGGTGTAATTATTCAGTAGAGCGCGTGTTGACTTTGTGGTGCAGTGGAGCGGTACGGTATCATTAGTCCGACATGTTCCCCCGCCCCCAGGGTCAAACAGAGTAGCCCCCCCCTCCCCCGACCCGCTCGCCCTCCTGATTGCTCTCTCTCTTTTGCCCTAATAGGAAATGATGACCAAGCTCATAGCAGAGATGCCAGATCATCCTATTCCTTTTCTCATCAGTCACCTGCAGACCAAACACAGCTGTTCAGGGAAGCTCTACAGAACGCTCTCGGGCTCAGCGGCTCTCTGGGCCGAGCCGGGTTCAGCAGGTGGGTCCCAGTGATCCAGTTAATTCTGGTTCGTACCGATTGGCCCAACATGCAGGTTCGCCTGCCTTTTGTGAAGTCATCATAGCAGAGGTAGTCCAGTGAACCATGACCGCAGACCAGACTTTGCTTGAACTTGGTTCTGTCCCATCCGCCACCTTCATGGTTAAGCGTTGGGACAAAGGCCGGTAAATCCACCATTAAAACTGTTGGCTTTCGCAGAATCCAAGGGCATCAGACGAGACTTCAGGAGCAATGAGATGCCATGGCAGACCCACCCGAAGAAACCCAAGAAGTCCAAGAGTGACCTCGCTGTGTCGAACATCTCGCCGCCCTCACCTGACTCCAAATCCTGTAAGTCCCCAGGCCGCTCTGTCAGGTTTGCACAAGCGTTATAAGAGTCATAACTATTCAAGTTACACCAGGAATTGCATTATGGGAAATGTACACCAAGTCTTGTTATTGACGTGCAAGAATATTTTTTAAGTCCATTGTAGGTCAGTCTGAGTGGATGTCTGGGGGTGGTTTTAGCTAGATGTTATATGTCATGTTTGTTTAGCTCGTCGTGTTCAGGAACGGGGGCCCAGCTTATCAGCCCTCTTTCCTGAACGCGGCATGCTAGCAGGACCCTGAACGCGGCATGCTAGCAGGACCCTGAACGCGGCATGCTAGCAGGACCCTGAACGCGGCATGCTAACAGGACCCATGCTAGCAGGACCCTGAACGCGGCATGCTAACAGGACCCATGCTAGCTCCTTCATTCATCTCCACCAGTTTTCTCCTAAGCACCCAGAGTTCGGGTTTCATTTTGCTGTTTCTGTCATGGTGCCAAACGGGTCGAGGCCGATTTGGGGGGGGGGGGCAGCTAAGGGCTCATTCCTCACGCCTTCATAGCTTTGAAAGTAGAACACGGCCTCACTTCCCGGTACCCAGCGGTCGTCGTGATCAGAGTGACATTCATGACATTCATTACAGTCGGCTTTAGCGTGTGTTTCTGGGAAAGCCGTGTGTGGACATTCCCGTGGTCCTTATCGCCTGCAGACAGCATGCGATGCCTGCCTTTGCAGTCGATGTTCAGTGAGGCGTGATGGAATCGGGCGTCTCCCCCTCGACCCATTTAAAACCTTTAATTACAAACCAGTAGAAAATGTCTAGGGACCCCCTGTTCTGATCTGTCATCTGTTTCCAGTGCCTCGGTCCATCGAGCACCAGAGCTGGGACTGGGGGGGCTGTTCAGAGAGCCGCGACTTTGACGAGCTCAACCACATCTTGCAGGAGAGCCGCAAGCTGGGCAAAGCCCTGGAGAACCTGTCTCGCAGTAAGGCCCCCGAACACTGGAACTGCCCGGGATTCGAACCCACAACCCTGGAGGTGTGTGGTCAGCTGTACTGCCTGTCCGAGAGCAGTTTTCCGTGCTTCAACACACCTCTGTTTTATTTTGCAGGTATTGCAGTTTCAGTTGAGCTGGATCAGGTAACGTCTGGCGTCCTTGTGATGGCTCGGGGTGGGGGGCATTTGCTGGGTTAGGCCTGTTGAGGGCCTCCCTCTGTGCCTCTCCTCTGAGCTGGGGGGTGGTGAGCTGGTGTAGCTGTGGCAGAACCTCCTCACCAGGAAAGAAATTCACAGAAGAGCTTTAAGAAACGGTGGACAGTAACACACTCGTCAACCTTTATCTTTTCCCCTGGGATCAGTGAAGTGAACCTTATCAAGCAATCTATTATGTTGAACATTTTCGGATGTTTTTTGTAATTGTAATATAATACTGTACTTACTTAGGTACAAAAAAAAACTATTCAAATTGGTTTGAGCTGGAGAGAGGGCTCCCCTCAGGGTGTCTGTCAGTGTTACGCCCTGAGTTACAGACAGTCAGTCTCTCTGTCTCCCAGTGGGTGCTGGGCTCCCAGTGAATCACATCCACTGCATAAAAGCTCCATCCTTTCCTCCGTTTCTCCCCTGACCAAGGGCTCTGCTCAGCGGACGGGGCTCACTGTCAGACCTCCAGTAAGAAGGACCCCTGTTCCCGTGGTGACGGCGATGGGACGTTCATTGTGCTTGCGTTCGCTAAATGAGTCTGACAGACAGAGCTCAGCATTTTTATTTCCGTGGTTAAGGCCCCGGGCGTCCTCACCCTGGACTGGCACTGTGCTCAGACTGCCCATCCCCACCCCACTGCATGCTGGGGTTCGGCTTCTGCTTTCTACCAAGTCAGGAATCGTGTGAATTTAACCATCAAGACAAGTTAAAGTTTTAATTCCATTTGGGCACTGATAAGATGCCCATCTGGGTAAACCGTCTAAATGATTAAGAGGCGCAGACTGTAGCCTGAATAGAATGGAGACGCTTCTTTCTTTCCACATTTAGCATGTACAGATAATTTGTGCTGTTAAAACAGAGTAGCACAAACACCTGGCTCTGTGGGACCGCCCCCTCTGTGGGACCGCCCCCTCTGTGGGACCGCCCCCTCTGTAGGACCGCCCCCTCTGTAGGACCGCCCCCTCTGTAGGACCTCCTTAGAATGACTGCCCTCTCCAATAGCCTGCCTCCCCCGGCTTCCTCATATGCTGTGCCCCCCATTAGAGGGTGACCCCACTGACCCATCCCACCACCCTCCAGCAGGACTCCGGAACATTCAGCGGCTGTCTGGTGCGGCCGCGGGTGGTGGGGCAGTGGGCGGGCCGTGAGGATGAGGACGCCGACCCCCTAGCTGCAGAGATGCTGCAGCCTCCGGTCCCTCGCACCAAGACGGAGGGCTGGCAGGGCGAGGACAGCGGCCCAGTGGGAAGGTGGGCCTGACCGCGTCTGCGTCTGCGTGAGTGCATCTGCATGAGTGCATCGGCATCTGCACAAGTGTGACCGCATCTGTGCGAGTGTGTGCCGACTGTCAGTGTGTAATTTGTAGAGTGTGATCTAAAGAGAATTACTGCCGGAATTAATTGGACTGCAGATAACGAAGGGGTTCTTTCTGCTACGGTGATTCTGATTAAACTGGGATTCTGTGGGTGGATGTTGGTGCACGTTTTCACCATTGCCTTGGAATAAGGGCTTTTCTGGCTCTCTGTGCTGCCTTTCTTGCAATATCAGAGATGAACAGGGAGAGAGACTCTCCGCTTTTGTCAGTCCGTGGGAGCAGATGATGTGGGGAAGGAGAGAAGCAGAACAGAAGAGGTAACACCACCCTCAGTCAGTTGCTGTTCTTTGGGGATTAACAAGGAGCGAAGCTGTGTTTTAGGCCAGTTCTCCATCTGCGTGTGAAGCACTCAGCTGTGAACAAGCCGGAACCGCGGACATTTATGGAACAGGAAGATGGAAAGTACAGAGATATTGGGAAATTAGTGAGGCACATCTCTTCAGTTTGGGAAGGATCAAAATGGATGAGGGCTTGTAGTGTGTCTGTCTCTCTGGGTTAGTGTCCGTCATCAGAAGGTTGTGGGTTCAAATCCTGTATTGGGCAGAATGATTATATTACCATTGGGCCCTTGATCAAGGCTCTTAAACCCAAAAAACTGCTTCAGTGGGCTGCCTGTCACTGCCTGTGAGCAGTCGCAGGTTCAAATCCCAGGGTGAACATTGTGATGTCACCGTTGGCTCCCTGAACAAGGCCCTTTAACTCCCAGTTACTCCAGGGACTGACTGACCCTGCTTTCTCAAAAATAATGCCCATCACTTTGGATGAAACGTCTGCTACATACATAAAATGTAACGTACTGGATGTCAGCTAACCCTGTGCTCTGACCCAAAGCATCACGTTCACCTGGATCAGCCAGTGTCTCATAGGAGAGTAAGATGGAATATGTAAGTAATGTAGAAACCTTTTATGCCTTTAGTCATGCAAATGCACATCATTAAAAACATTACTGTTTCGGGTGGTACCCCTTTTTCATACTGGGCTGCCGCTGTTTGCATTAGGTAAATAAGTGGATTTTTTAATTTATTTAAAGTGAGATGGTCCAAATTTTGCTCGGGAGATCTGCTATTGCTGAATAATTAAACCTTATTTTTATGTCTGATACTTTGATGACTTCTGTCACAAAAATAGGCATGTTAAATAATTCAGATAAAATCCATTTTTAATCTCTGTTACTCTGCTTAACGGGGGATAAAAATCTGTGATTTAGAGTTCAGGATCACATTCATAAGCCGCGGTCCTCAGCGCTGATGAAGATACTATGGCTGCATGGAACCATCATCAGTTAACAAGATACAATGAGTCCTCAGAAAGATGGGTGTGTCTAACCCACAGATGCACATATGCTTGTTACACACCTGGGGCTGCATTCGGATGGAGACACAGAAAGATCTGTGTGACAAACACGACTCCATAACAACCTCTGTACACATACTGGTGTTTCCCAGGCGATGTTAAGTTGAAGATTCCATGTTTTGGGTCACAGATCAGCCATGGAGAGCAAGGTGCTTCAGATATACTGTATGGACAAAAGTATTGGGACACACCTCTTGAATTCAGGGGTTTCACACAGGTGTATAAAATCAAGCACCTAGCTATGCAGTCAGGTTTACAAACATTTGTGAATGAATGGGTCATTATGAAGAGCTCAGTGAATTCAGGCATGGTACTGTCATAGGATGTAACTTTTGCAATAAGTCAGTCTGTGAATTTTCTCCCCTGCCAGATATTCCATGGTCAACTGTAAGCGGTATTACTGCAAAGTGGAAGCGTTTATGAACAACAGAAACTCAGCCACAAAGTAACAGAGCAGGGTCATCGAGTGCTGAGGCGCATAGCATGTAAAAGTCGCCAACACTCTGTTGACTCAAAAGCTGCAGAGATCCAATCTTCCTCTGGCATTAACCCCACCAAAAAAACCCCACCGGGAGCTTATGGAACGGGCTTCCATGGCTGAGCAGCTGCATGCAAGCCTCACATCACCAAGTACAATGCTAGATGTCAGATGGAGTGGTGTAAAGCATGCTGCCCCTGGATTCTGGAGCAGTGGAAATGTATTCTGTGGAGTGATGAATTGAATCACGCTTTTCTGTCTGGCAGTGTGATGGACGAGTCTGGGTTTGGCGGATGCTGGGAGAACGTTACCTGCCTGACTGCATCATGCCAACTGTAAAGTTTGGTGTAGAAGGGATAATGGTATGGGGATGTTTTTCAGGGTTTGGTCTACGCCCCTTAGTTCCAGTGAAGGGAACTCTTAATGCTTCAGCATACCAAGACATTTAGGATAATTCTATGCTTCTACTTTTGTGGGAACAGTTTTGGGAAGGCCCTTTTCTGTTCCAGCATGACTGTGCCCCAGTGCACAAAGCAAGGTCCATAAAGACATGGTTGGGTGAGTTTGGTGTGGAAGAACTTGTCTGGCCTACACAGAGCCTTGACCTCCATCCCATTGAACACCTTTGGCCATCACACCCAACATCAGTGCCTGACCTCACAAATGCTTTTCTGGATGAATGGGCAAAAATTCCCACAGATACACTGCGAAATATTGAGGAAAGCCTTCCCAGAAGAGTGGCAGCTGTTATAGCTGCAAAAGGGAGACCAGCTCCATAGTGACACCTACGAATTTAGAATGGGATGTCATAAAAGTTCCTGTAGGCGTAATGACCAGGTGTCCCAGTACTTTTGTCTTATATAGTACATGAGATGCTGAATCGCAAACAGGCCGTTTTGTATCATTAAGCTCTGTGTGGGTTATAGGGAGACAGTACAGTCACAGGACTGTTACCACCAGAGCCCCCAGACAGCATGGAGCTGCTGATCTGCAGGAGAACATGGCCGAGGGCCTCTGTGTTCGACACGCCGTCCTTGATGTCCACGATGTGGTTCAGTGGACCTGAAATAAGTAACGTGAGGGCCCCAGGGCTGCGGGTTCAAGGCCAGTGGGTCTGAAGTAGTGTCCTGTTTTTGAGTTGGGTGCCGGAGATCTCAGCACCGGGGTTCCCCTGGGGCTGTGAAGCACCAGCTTTCTGCTTCAGTGTCCTTCACTCCCACGTTTCTGCCTAGTGTGACACTGAATATCTTCAGCGTGGCCCTGTGGGGGTTCCCCGCACTGTGGGTCCATTCAGTTGGCTGGCCCATGTTATTTGGGGTACCTCACCTGGCTGCGTAAGTGAGACCTCGAAGGACCACCGGCTCTGACAGACGTGTGTAGTCAAGCATTTGGGGCCCTGGCCGGCTATGGACGTCCATCCTGGAATGGCGCCGTCAACCAAATATCCACCTGTGTCACCTGTGTAATAGCCTGTCGGGTCTAAAAATGCGAAATGCGCTTTCCAGCATGTTTAAAACATGAGCAATGCTGCGGAATAACGATGTGAGTACAGTTTGTTTGTTTTGGTAGCAAAGGCAGGACTGAGCATCTGGCGAATATGTATCTGCTGATTATTGTCACAAGCACTTAAGTAGGTTTTATGAGAGATAATAATCATGGGAAATGTGGGGACGTAGAACCACTCAAAACCCAGACGTTAGATGAAAGTTTAAAATGCATGGTTTCGTGTGCATTATTACTGAAATGGGCGGCGCAAACAGGCTTGTGAGCTGGCCGATTAAATCTGGGTTATTAGCATAAAACTCATGGGACCCCCGACCATATTTAAAGGAAAAAAACTCAGCATGCAGGGGGTGTATGGGGAAGGTTTGTGTGGTAATTTATGGGTAATGAGCTTGTGCTGAGTGTGTTTTATTTCCAGGCACCCGAACACCCTCCTCAGCACTTAAAGGCGAGCTTTCTGGCGCCTTAGCCATCTGTACATGAGCTGCAGGGCTCAGGTGCACGCCTTGACATTCCCACAGACCACGCAGACTTTCTGCTGACTCGTTATGTGCTGAGTTGCTGAGCTGGCTGGCAGGCCTCTTCTTCGTTAGCGAGGACCCCTGGCTCCTCGGCTGCGGCAGGGGGCTCAGGAGGACCACGTGGTTTCACCTCCGGGCCTCTTCCTTCTCACCCCTGAGAGTTCAGGCTGCTTCTCTAATGAGCTCCTCTCCAGCCTGATACAGTGGTGCTTCTACATCAGTCTAAATCAAGTGGATTTTCTGCTTCCTCCTGCCATCCTACCAGGGACAGCTTGTCCATGTCCTCCTTGTGGGTTCTCAAGGGTCACCCGGAGAGCAAGGCTGGGGTGGGGGTAGGTGGATTTGAATATGCCTTTCTCTGATGGCTGTCTTTGACATGTGTGAGCTACACTGAGTGCCTCCTACCATAAAAGGTCAGATAGAGTTAAGAGCCATCTGTGTTTCAACCATTACTTATGTGCAGTGAGAATAAGCTGCGGGCTTTAATGACCTCCAGCATTAATGTGCGCCCAGTGTGTGCTAGACCACAGCCAGTCCCCATACTGCATGTGCACGTTCTGCATTTACTTTGGTGGGCTTAAAAACCAGAGCCTGCCAGGGACATTGGAGAAGGCAGAGGACTTCGGTCATTGTGTCCTCGAGGAGATATTCTGGGCATTTTGCTGAGGTCACAAGTGATGTTATAAGTGTGGCTTGCATAAACATTCCTGGGTTAACCAAAGCAGCTCTTGATATAGTATGAAATTTCAAGTCTCATAATGTTTTTCCTGTGACAGTTTTATGCCTGTGGCCAAAGCATAAGAAATAGAGATCTGTCTCCCTGGTGAGTACAGAGGAAAACGGAGCTTCTGGAAGGTACATTTATTTGTTTTGTCTGCACTTTAACCATGTGTATCATTTAGATATTTACTTATTTGCAAGCCTGCTTCTGTAATACCCAACAGCCACTGGGCTTCACTCTGCTAGCATCTACTAATGCCCCTGTTATATTGGCAAGGCTACTGCCTTGCTGTAGGGTGCAGAGACGTAGTGTTGAGCATAAGGATCTGGTTGAAAGGAGCGAAACATCTTCCTTTATTATGCTGTGGTGTTGTAACAGCATGATGTGAAAGTTCAGCCTGCTTTAGGGTTCCGAGGGCGGATAGGGCCCTCAGGACTGACACAGGAAAGCCTACTGTACCTTGTTCAGATCCCTCAAAGACCAGAAGCTGTTCTTTGTGGGTCACAGCAAATGACAGGTGGTCACACTCAGTCATTTAGTGATTGTAATTTTTCTTTGAGTGAGCAATATAGTCTTGTGCAACTTATTTTAAAATAAAATTTGTGATCTTTATATTCTGTTGCGGTTTCAGCATTTTATAGTGATTCTTTTTATATATTATCTGTTTTGTCGAGAATCTCGAATGATGGATTTTCGTTCCGTTGTTAGTCCGCGTTCCATAATGGCTGATCCTGCTGGGGGCTTGGAGCCTTCCCCCGGAAGTCTTTCTCATGGGCCTGAAGACACTGCTGCTCTTAGGGTTTTTATCTGCATTCTCCAGGCCTGAATGCTTTTGTTAGGCTGGGAGTGCTTCATGCACTGATGGGTGTTTAGCTTTGGGTTAGTGGTCCTGCCAGTGCAGTCAGAGCTCCTGGTATGGGGGCTACATCCCTGCCCCCCACCTGCTCTGTTTGCGCTCTTACCTGTCAGTGTCTCTCTCTTTCCCCATCCCCTCATCCTGATCCCTTAGTGTCAGTCTCCCCTTCTGGGTCCTGGTCCTGATCCATTAGTATCAGTGTCCCCATCCTGGTCCCCTTGTCCTGATCCCTTGGTGTCAGTCTTCCCTGCCCGGTCCCTTCGTCCTGCGAGACATCAGATCAGTCACTGGAGCGTGTGAATGCTGGCGTGACAGCCGCCTGATAGTTCTGCTGTGAACCCCCATTAATTCCCTGTTTCTTGACCAGTGTTTATGGGGGAGGGAGTACTGTGGGGGAGACAGAGCTGTTTGTTAGACAGGGCTGCTGGTTCCTGACTTACCACAGTCTGAAGCACTAGTCTATCATCAGATTGGAGGAAGGGGCAGCTCTTAATTTAACTCTGTTTGTGGTGTAAAATCAGCTCAAATGTGAAATGTCCCCGCCGTGTGCAGGTTCTGGAGCTCCGTGACGGAGCATGTTCAGGGATCTGCAGCATGTACTGTTCTTCTCACTATTATCTCGGTACTTGAATTTTTCTCCATGTCTAAGTACTGAATAAACGGGATTTAGCTGTTGACGGCTCTGCCATCCGGCCTGCCGGGCGCGCCGACACTCTCCCGGGGTGTTTGTATAAACAGGCAGAGCGTCTCCACGCTCTTCTGCAAACAGACCGGAAATCTGCCCCCTCCCTGAGCCGACGCGCAGTGCCAGGAGAGGGCGGCTCGCTGAACCGCCAGCGGGCACCGGCACGCCGCCAGAACACCGTGGTGAGCCGCACGGTAGATGGCACAGCATGAAGCTTGATCATAAGCAAAAAGTCGACGTACAGCTCAGGATATTGTGCTACTCCACTCTTGGTCTTTATGATTTATGCTTCCTGTCTCATGGACCACATTGCCTGAGGGCCTTTATGTGAGTGGGTGACAGTGCGATGTGACGAGTACTCGCCTGAGATGTCGCATTCTATTTTGTGCCTGTGCAGCGTACGCTGTTCATGGAGTGTCTGGCTGTGACCGATTGATGGCGGAAGTGAGGGGCGGCTGACGGTAAACAAACCACCCCTTTCTTCTGATGGGGAGACCTGAGGTGCAAGCCGGGGCTCTGATTGTAATTAAAGCTGCTGAGCTCAGCCTCAAGTTACCATGTCGAGGGCTTAGAATCTCCAAGATGGCAAGAGGAAGGGCATCGGGACCGTGGAGAGGCTCTGAGGAGGCTACACACCACCTCCGAGTCATCGGGCATCAGACGACAGTGCCCCCTTGGATCAGAATGTGCCCCATTTGACCCCATTTAGCATATTCAGGCTAACTGGCCTACCCCATAAATCTACCTCCCCACCCTCCCCTGCAACCCTCCGCAGTCCCCGTCCTACATGGTTAACCCTCTTCTTCCTGTTACCTGCAGCCTGAAGGTGGAGCCCAAGAGCAAAGGCCTGAAACAGCAGCAGCAGCATCACAAGAAGCTGCTGGCTGCCATGTTGTCCCAGGACTCCTTCGAATCGGCCCCAGACTCCCCTGCCTACATTGCAGAGGAAGACATCGAAGACGAGGACGAAGCCATGGAGTTACTTGGTAAAAACTGTGGTGTGACACTCGAATCTGAGCGTGGTCCTATGGAATCTGCTCCAGATTTTTAGCTGCTTGGCATCTCCACTGGTTAGCCAAGGGTGTCATGGTCAGGAACTGAGGCGTGTCCCACCGCTGCTAACATGTGACAGCGAGCACTGGGTCAGCGGTCATCGGTGCATGAGCCTTGACTGCTTTCTCTCTGGCTTTGGGCAGCGTTTGTGGACCGTCTATGGTGATGTTGGCAGGGAGGTCTGAGAAAAGATGCCAGATTTGAGATGCCAGAATTTGGGGCCAAATCTCTATGAGACCCTTGACTCCAGATGTTAATATGAGGTGTGCGGGATCTTAGAGAGGTCTCTTATGGTCCATGATCACAGTGAATAAATTGCTTATTACTTCAAAAGAACCCCTTCTGTATGTTATATAGTACATGGCAAGTGTTCTGCACAGTAGCAGAAATGTCACATGATCAGATGAGTCATCATTCAGCCCATTCCCAAGAGGTTGGGGCCTGCATGTGTGGCCAATGGCAGAAGCCTACAGCCTTGAGTACTGCATTCCCACCGTGAAGATTCTGGCAGCTCTGCTCTGGTGTCAGGTGCCTTTTCCTGGCATGGTTTAGGTCCACTCAACCCCTTAGGGGGAATCGTCCTCTCGATAGCTTTGGGCTCATTGTGAGTCATCGCATTCATCCTGTGGTGAAGCATTTCTGTCCTGATGGGAGTGCAGTCTTTCAGGATGGCGCGGCCAACACTAGAGGGCGTGTTGGGAGTGCGATCTTTCAGGATGGCAGTGCCAACACTAGAGGGCGTGATGGGAGTGTGAATTTTCAGGATGGCAGTGCCAACACTAGAGGGCGTGATGGGAGTGCGACCTTTCAGGATGGGGCGGCCAACACTAGAGGGTGTGATGGGAGTGCGATCTTTCAGGATGGCAGTGCCAACACTAGAGGGCGTGATGGGAGTGCGATCTTTCAGGATGGCGTGGCCAACACTAGAGGGCATGAGTGCTCACTTAATGGCTTGATGAGCATGAAAACTAAGCAAACCACATGGCTGACTTCATATTTCAACCCAGCTAAACTCTGATGGGTCTGGAAGGACACAGATGGCCTTTTCCATCATTATCATCAGCATCAGTGTTTGCTGTGCAGATTCTCCCCAGCCGTGATTGGGACACCTGGAGGATCCATATTGAGGTGTCTGGCTGCTATTTTACAGGCGTGTGCTGACAGAATCCCCTCATATATTATATAGATCCCTGTTATTCTGGTGTTCTCCTTACTTTGGCTGTTAGCAACTGTAGTGTAAAAACTGCAGTACACAGTCTCTCCAGCCATTAAATAATGTAGCCACAGTCATTCCTTCCATCTCTCTGTTCCTGCTTCATCTTCAAGGGTTCCTTAGAAGCATGGATGTAAGCTTTTTAATGTTGCCATCAGCATTCAGGAATGTAGGTGGAAGGCAGAGATGCAGTCCCCAGGGCCCCCTGGGAGCTGAGCGTCACAGATCATGGGCTCCCTCGGGGTCGCCTGTACGTTTACGGAACACCGCCTTCGCCATACGTCGTGTTTTTCCGGGGATGGGTTTCGCGTGCCAGTTCCAGGCAACCTCCCCGGAGCTGCATCCGGCGGGTAGCACGCCAGCACATCCCGGCCGTCCAGCTGGCAGGGACTCGGGTCCTCAGAAGCTGCAGCCTGGCACCCCGGCCCTGCGCCCACGAGTGACGGGCATGATTGAGGTGGTGCCGGTGTAACAGCTCCGTAGATCATGTCAGATGTGGATCTTTATGCTCCTGATGAATAACAGCATATCTTGGGGCTGATGTGCTGTACTGGATGTACTGCAGCTGTGTGCTCATAATTTCCCTGTCCTCTATGATGTTGGTGAATAACCCCCCCCTCCCCTCCCAAAACATACATAAATCTATTTGAGTGGGATTTTCACTGCCCTGTGCATTCAGAGGAGTCCCCGGCTGGGCTTCGGATCTAATGGGCTATGAACCCACCTCCTAGTAGATACCACCGTGACTCTGATTGCGCCCAGTCCTGGGGGGTGGTGGGGGTGGATGTCATAAATGTGATGTCACTCCATGGGCTTGGCTGGGTTAAGGAAGCGTTAAGGAAGCCTTTCCCCTCAAAAGCTCCCCCTGCTTTTCTGACTTCCTTGGGGAAGCAGTCACCTTGGGACCATTGTGGGGTCTGATCGGATGTCTATACAGATTTACTGGTAAGTGGTGACTGCTTTGGCATTAGTGTGTCCCAGTGCTGGGGGGTAGCACCGCCTAGATTTTAATATATTTTCACCCAATAAAGTTTTCAAATAATTTTGGTTTGTGAAATATCTGACTGTGCATGCCCTATTCCTGCCCTAGCATGTGCAGCATTACACTTTACTGCATATTTTAAGATGGTGCCCAATTTGTACCACTTCATTTTGTCTCATTAATACACCAGGTTCATTTCTATGGGAAAAATACCTCCCACTTTTAGTTCTTGAATAACAAGCAATAATTTGGAACGAATTAGCTCATAAAGTCAAGAACTACAGATATGTTGCAGGATATAAGCATATTCACAGCAGTGGAGCCTAACAGAGTTGTGTCCCTCTATTTCTAGGGTTAGGGTGCCATCTAGAGGTGTGGATGACTTCAGCTGTTTTTTCCCTCTGGAAATGAGAAGCAGGTTAGAAGAGGGACTAGAGAAGCTGCTTCTGTCTACATTTCATCTTCCACTTCAGCACGGAAGGAAGTCCAAGTACATTCTGTTAAAGCAGATCAGCAATCAAAGTCAAGAGATGGACAGGAAGGGGTTGGGTCCCTCAGGCGGGTGTGTGGAGAGTCCTTCAGTAGAATCTTTCTGCTAGAGGATTGCTGTCATGGACTGAGTCATGATTCCCTTTGGCCAGTGATGGAGTCAGACCTCAGGGTGGCTTGGTCTCTGCTGGAGTGTTGCCAGGGATAGAGCAGGAACCTCCACCGTGCTGTGACTGTGTGCTCAGGATTGTTCCAGAAAAACACCAGCATCCAGACTTTGCATGCCCTTGCCCACCACTGCACGGCACTAATCCCTGTGTGTTTGAGATGGACCGGCGTGCCTCTGTGCATGCTGGGATTGAACGGTCAGAGATGACACCATGAGAAAATATGTTGCTGTCCTTTGGGAAGCCCCTCCCCCTTGCTCTCTCAGGATTGGCCGGGTTTACCGAGTGATGCTTTCTGATAGTCTGCTTGATTCCCAGGCAGCAGCTTGCTTGGCAAGGTGGTAAGAACGGACCAATCAGGAGTCGATCCACTGCCCTCACTGTTAGATCTCTATAACAGGGGTCATGACCTCTTGTGGGTAACATGTGCAGCGTCATAATTTAAACATAAAAATCATTTTCGTGAAGTAGCCATATGTATTTTGACTAACTGTATGCCATACCATTCTGGAAAAAGTCTGATCTTGCATACCTCTAGACTGAGCTATCAAACTTAATATCACACATGGGTTTCCACACTTCGTCCCTTTTTTGAAAAACAAATGCATTTTATCTTGTCTCCACTAGGGGCTGCAGTTTCCAGTGGGTTTTTTGTTACATTTACAAGTAAGTCCTATAATCTCAGCCTGAGTTTGACATCATGATAATTCACCCAAAATGAGGCCTTCAGCTTCCCTGTTCCTGTGTATTTGTCCTCGTATAGCCAGACTTGTAACAGGCTGCCACTGCTCTCAGTGCTGTGTTTAGAAAGTGGCAGAGCTCAAGTCTGACTTTCCAGGTTTTGGCACCAGACTGTCCTGTCATTTGGTCAGCTGATAAACCATTGCACACGCTAAGCCGTCATTAGGCTGCAGTCTGCAGGCTTCGCAGATCTTCAAAAGCTCTGTCCAGCTTCAGACTTCCTCAGCGGTGAAGGTGAATTAACTGGGATTTATGTTAACCTTTCTCTGCTCAAAGACGCCTGCCATTATGTATATCAGGTAATAAACCATTCCTAAATAAACAAGTGTCTCTATTACAGGTTCACATTATACTTCCTGTCGCTTTCAATTTGCTCATTTGTGCCGCGTTTTAATGAGAGATTTTCCCCGGATATTTCCCTCTGCGGTCAAACGGGGCCACACGGGCAGTGGCAAAAACAAGTTAATCAGAAGTTCAGCATGTTCCCGAGTTTCGGAGCGAGCCGGTGAGTCAGAGGAGCCGTCCTCAGGATTAGCCAAGAAGCGAGCGAGCGGCCAGCCTGTTCCTTTAAGGCCGAGCGTGCCCAGCCGGGACTGAGAGCAGGTTAACTTTCAGTCAGGTCTGTCTTTTAAGAGCAGTAAAAATCTATAAAAGGCTGGTGTGTATCCTGCTGAGAAAAGGCATGCAGCACTAGCGTATCGTACAAACGGGCCGCATATAGCCCGTTGTGGTTAATGGGCGGTGGTGCTGGACCTGCCGTGTCACTCTACCCTGGAGAGGCTGGAGAACAAGCCCAGGATCACTGCTTCCATCTGGGAGGTTCCCCCCCCCACCATCTCTTTGGAGGATTCCCTGAGGCCGCGTATTTCACCCCCCCATACTGTTGAAATATCTGTCCATGTGCAAGACAGATCATATGGGAACTATTACCACCCCCACCCGTGGTGATTGAGGCCCCCCCGTGTCGCCTGGGTGCAAATCTGGGTGGATTTGATCTGGATTAGGTCAGCACCTTGAACCAGGCTGTGGCATCTGGGTGGTGCCACCATGGTGCCCAGCCAGTGGGTGGTGCCAGAGAGCTTGGGGGTAGTGGTGGCTTCCCTGCTCTGAACGGGACTCGGTTCTCAGCCTGATGTTTTTTGCCCCATGGGGGCTGCCAGAGTTGGCGGTCGTCTGCACCCGCCTTGTGATGCCAACCCACCCCAAGGAGTAGGGAGCAGCAGCAGTTTCCATGGTAACGGTCTAAACAAACAATCCAGTGTCACCGGGGTGAACAGAGTATTGTCTCTCGAGGAGACAATGATGGGCCGTTCACCGGCGGGATGAGTCTCTGAACGAGGAGCTGTGGTTTCCGAGGGGGGAGGCCAGCCTCTGATCTTCATGCCCGTCTTTAATGTGGGGAATTATGGCGCCGCTGGGCCACAGCCCAGGCTGACGGGCCTCTTGATGCATGATGTCATACATTAAGTCCTTTGGTTTGATGTCCGGCGTCAGCCGACTGCAGCATTAAGCCTCAGCTGCAGGGCCCGTGGCTGCAGTGAAGCTGGGCGTGTTCATGGCCGTTCTGCCAGAACGAACGCGACCACCAGTAAGCAGTCATTTATCAAACCCTATTGCACAGTTTAGGGTTTTGCGCCTCGCAGCTTGGTGACTGATCTACAGCACTGTCCTGAGCACCTGTTAGCACAGGACTGCGTCTCACTTGACATCATGTAAGGAATCGACTGCATGCTTCACCAGCAGATGGCAGCAAAACCTAGCAGGTGTCACTGTCCCCACCAAACGTTGTTATTTTTGTCTGGTTTGGCTAACGAAATTGTTTACCCAGCTGAAAAGTCCTTTGCTTTGAATAAAATGTTCAACAAGCTAAATATAAAAGGCAGGTTGTGTAAAGAGCTCTACTCACAGCACAGAAAATGGCTTTTTGTCTCCTAATTGCTGTTTTAAAAAGCATTTCAGAGCATGCAGTGAAGTTCTAAAAAAAGTGCAGCGTTAGAGTTTGAGTATATTTTACTTTTAGGGTTTGTGAAGTGACCTCATACCTGCAGGATTTGGGTTCAAATCCCGCCTGCACTCTGTAGTTGGGATGTTCTCCTCTCCTCCAGCTACTCAGCTTTTCCTCCCACAATCCCAAAACATGCCCTTAAATCACCTTCCATCTTTAAATCGCCCATCCAGTGGGTATGTGCGGGTTGTCTCCTCCCTGGTTGTTCTGGATTATGAGCTAAACCGAAGTTCTTACAAGGTGTTTGCACAAAGCATCGTATTACTGCATCCAATATTGTATAGTTCAGCCAGAACAAGGCCGATGGTTTCACATAACACTTTAATGTCAGTTTACTAGAATAACGTTTTGTTGTATACGGTATTTGTAAGATGTGAGAAGATTGTGATAATAAATGTATCTTGAAAACTGGGAGATTTGGAGGCTGACTTGCATATGTTAGGAGAGGAAGTAAATATATTTAAGAATGGATCTATAATGAAACAATGATTCTTTTTATTAGAAAACCAAACAAACGTGATTCAGCCAATGCACGTCAAAGGCTTGCCAGTGATGACATACCACTGGGTTGGAACTCCCAACGAGACACAAATGAAAGCAAGGTGGGGAGCGGGCGTCTCCGTATCCCTCCCAGCCCCCCCACCCCCCACCAGTGACTCGAGGCTGAGATATCCCCTCCTCATCGGTGAGGAAACGTGAGCCGTCCATTAAAATGACGATCCAGATGTGCTGTCACATTTCCCCACAGACCTTTACGTTTGTCTGGTTGAATGGAAACTACAGAATTCAGCCAGTCTTTGTGTTTTTCTTTTCTTTTCTTTTTTCCTTCTTTCTTGGTTTATCCCGCTTTTTTTCTTTTAAAGTTGCATGAGATCACCCCATTGAATCAAGACTGCCTGCTATCTTTCCAAAGTAAATTCTCTGACATGCATGGATTTTGTTTCCCAAATGAGCATAATCAGTAGTTGCAGGAATCTGCTCTGGATAAACACACCCTGGGATTCTCCTGCACGGCAGCAGAGAGGTACTTTGTCAGTGACATTTTTCTGAATGAGGACCCCAGCTTGCCTGGTCCACTGGTCTGTGTAAGCAGTCTGAAGGTGGAATTCCTCACTTGCAGGCTTTTGTCGGGATAACATCTCGGAGAGATTCACTCTGGCTCGGAAGCAGCAGGGACCTGCCCTGTTTATCGACGGGGGCCTATTGGGTTACACTGGAAGCGAATGCGGTGGCTTCATGGTGTCTGACGCGGGGGCTGTGCACACAGACGGGCGTGTGGGGGTGTAGGCGCTGTTATGTCTACACGCCAGCCGCTGTGGGTGACGGTTCGACCACGGCTGGCCAGACTGTGCGTACGCCGCAGGGCTCACTCTTTCCTCGCCGTGTTAACGCTGCAGACGGAAAGGTGACTGTGTCCATATAAACGGCGTGATTCTCTTTTTAACAGGATGCAGGAGCGGAAGTCGGGCCCACTGCCATTCAGCAGCCTGTGTTTGGAGGGGCAGCCCGGTCACATTTTCCGTGTGTATGTGGCTGTCGGTTTGTCCGGGCCTTCGGTAGGGTTTAGATGGCACAATATTCCAGTGCTTTCTATCTGCCACACTGGTACGTCCTGCTGCCCAGTTGTGTCGCTGGTGTGATGGTGGTATGTGCTATGCAGTTTTGGGCTGGTTTGTGCCACTAAGTTTGTAATCAGAAGGTCGCCAGTTCAAATCCCAGGGTTGGTAGGGTGATGTCGTCGTTCGACTCCTGAGCAAGACCCTTAACCCCAATATGCTTCAGGGGCTGAATGATCCTGCTTTGAACGACGTGCTTTGGAGAAAAGCATTTGCTAAATAAATGAAATGTAATGCTAATACTGCCGCTATCTGGCCTTCAAGTTCAATCAAAAGGTGGATTTGAGCTGCTCGCGCTTGTGTGGCTGAAGTTCAGCCCGTGGTCAGGCAGGCGGGGGTTGTGTCAGGTCACAAAGCTCATTGCAGCCCGTTGGCGGTTGCAGTCGGAGCGGAGTGTGAAATCCCTCCCGGGAAGGGAAATGAATGGGGATGCGTTTATAGGCTCATTCACTCTCTCCTTTGGCAGCGGAATCATGTTTGCGCTCCGCTCTGATAACACCGGCCAGTGTTTTCTCAAAGCTACTTCAGGCAAATGGGAACTTTGGGGTGGGGAGTCTGACTTCAGGCCCCCGGGGGGTTTACGCCTTGGTGCCTGTGAGCTCTGTAACATCTTGCTTTGATAAGGTCTTTGGTTCTGCGTATTGGTTTTGTCTGTGTTGTGAAGGTGAATTTAAATGCTGGTGTCTGTTGGCCTCCTTCTGGTCTTGAGGTTCGGCAGTGTGGTAAAGCTCCTGTAGGGGGCGCTATCTCCCTCAGAAGTGTGGCAGAACAGGCTGTAAATCCCAGCCCTCGCCCCCCCCCAGCTGCCCCTGTGCCCTGACACGCAGCTGGGCCTCCAGGAGACATGAACCCAAGCCTTTTGCACAAGCTCCTGTCTGGGGCCCCGGCAGCCGTGATGGATGAGGAGCATTTAGAATCTAGCCTGCTGGTGCCGTTCGGTAAATACTGTCACCCCCACCTGGTGACGGCCCCCTCCCCAACAGAACTTTCAAGGCTGTCCTTTAGAGTTACGCATGCAGCGGTAGTGTTAACACCTCTCAAACCACACACTTGTGTGAGGCCCCCTGTTGGCCAGGAACTGTCACTACACCAGCGGCGGAGCCCCAGAACTGGAGTCCGAGAAACATCAAACTGGCCCTTGTGTCCATATGCAGATGTAATTAACCGTGGGCCAAAAAGACAATCCCTTCGCTTTCTCATATGTGAAAGTTTGAGGGAAAGTGTATTTCGCTTAATCCGTGTAATTAGTCACACCCCCTCGGATTTCAAGGTGTGATTAACGTTTCTTCTGAGTCAGGTCAGTGGTGGGGGGGGGGGGGGGGGGCGACATTATCCTTCAGAACCTGGTGTTGAGTAGCGGAATCATCAGCCAGGTGTAATTGTGCCGGGATGATAGCAGATTTTTTTTCTAATTTCGTTTAGTTGCAGTAAAATGTTTAAATTGTCCTTCACAGACAATTTAGCCTCCAGAAGAAAGACAGACCGATTGAGATTAAATGTTTCTCTAAGTCCAAGGATGAAAAATAAACATGCCATGACGTGTTGGAAGAGTCCCGGTGAGGGGGGAGCCGAGGGGCTGTGGGGGTGTTTGTTTTCCACCCCGTAGTCCTGAGTGACAGTAAAACAAAACAAAGCGTATCTGGTCCCTTCCCGTGTGGACGAGTTCCGTCTGCGTGTGCACCGCCTGTCCCCATGACAACAACCACCTACTGCATAGGAACCAACAGTCGCACAATCGTTCTTTGACATGAAAATTAACTTAATCCCAAAAACCCATTTCACCTGCATTTCAGCCCTGCCACAAAAGGACCTGCTGACATCATTTCAGTGATTGTACCATTAATACAAGTGACAGTGTTGACGAGGACAAGGCTGGAGATCACTCTGTCAGGCTGATTGAGTTAGAATAGCAGACTGGATGCTTTAAACGGAGAAAATCATTGTTCTTCCTCTGTTAACCATGGTTACCTGCAAGGAAACACATGGAGTCATCATTGCTTTGCACAAAAAAGGCTTCACAGGCAAGGGTGTTGCTGCTAGTTAGATTGCACCAAAATCAACCATTTATCGGATCATCAAGAACTTCAAGCTGAGAGGTTCAATTGTTGTGAAGAAGGCTTCAGGGCACCCAAGAAAGTCCAGCAAGTGCCAGGACCATCTCCTGAAGTTGATTCAGCTGCGGGATCGGGGCACCACCAGTGCAGAGCTTGCTCAGGAATGGCAGCAGACAGGTGTGAGTGCATCTGCACGCACAGTGAGGTGAAGACTTTTGGAGGATGGCCTGGTGTCAAGAAGGGCAGCAAAGAAGCCACTTCTCTCCAAGAAAAACATCAGGGACAGACTGATATTCTGTAAAAGGTACAGGGATTAGACGGCTGACGATTGCGGTAAAGTCATTTTCTCTTATGAATCCCCTTTTCTATTGTTTGGGGCATCCGGAAAAAAGATTGTCTGGGGAAGAAAAGGTGAGCACTGTCATCAGTCCGAGAGCAACTTCTCCCAATCATCCAAGAACAGTTTGGTGGCAAACAGTGCCTTTTCCAGCATGATGGAGCCCCGTGCCATAAGGCAAAAGTTATATGTAAGTGGCTCGGGGAACAAAACATCGACATTTTGGGTCCATGGCCAGACCTTAATCCTATTGAGAACTTGTGGTCAATCCTCAAGAGGCAGACGGACAAACAAAAACCTGCAAATTCTGACAAACCCCAAGATTGATTATGCATGAATGGGCTGCCATCAGTCAGGATTTGGCCCAGAAGTTGATTGACAGCATGTCATGGTGAATTGCAGAGGTCTTGAAAAAGGGCCAACACTGTGAATATTGACTCTTTGGATAAAAATGTAATTGTCAATAAAGGTCTTTGACACTTGTGAAGTGCTTGTAATTATACTTCAGTCTGACTGAAGCAGCAAACTGTGAAAACGAATACTTGTGTCATTCTCAAAACTTTTGCCCACAACTGTAGGTCAGCTCTCATTTTGGTCCTCCTCGCTGGCCCGTTTGCCAGTACGGCTGGCTTTCCTCACCTCCCTGCTCTATCCACTGCTATGGTGGGCTTTCCCCTGTTCCTCTTGGACTTGGAGTGGCACACCTCGACTCAGTCAGCTCATTCAGAGATGAGACATGGCGTTTTCTCCCAGAGTACTCAGTTCAGATCTTAAAGTCTCTCCAGGAAGCTTAATGTCTTAGCGGGGAAGTTACAGCAAAGCGAAAGCACTGATTTATGCAGTGAGGCTGCATTCAGGTAGGTCAGGCATACAGCTCTCATATACCAAGTTACCTTTAACCCAGATCTCCACAGATAGCTTCTCATTTCGTCATTATTGTTTTTGATGATGTGGTTTCTGGCATCTGTGGAAAGCAGAGAAAAGTACTAATAGCATTTAAATGTTAACAGTCACAAAGGGGACCATTAAGTTCACTTATTGGACAGATCCATGCTGCAAATAAAAGAATGGTTGGCCTCAGTGTCGCTCTGTGGGGGGGGGGGGGGGGGGGGG
>JAODJU010000033.1:19894558-19910514 GCA_026776725.1 Gnathonemus echidnorhynchus
TCCCCGTCTCGCTACGTCAGGGCGTCCTCCCCGTCTCGCTACGTCAGGGCGTCCTCCCCGTCTCGCTACGTCAGGGCTTCCTCCCCGTCTCGCTACGTCAGGGCGTCCTCCCCGTCTCGCTACGTCAGGGCGTCCTCCCCGTCTCACTACGTCAGGGCGTCCTCCCCGTCTCACTACGTCAGGGCGTCCTCCCCGGCTCGCTACGTCAGGGCGTCCTCCTTGTCTCGCTACGTGAGGGTGCCTTGAAATCCGAGGGCCTGGTTTCACCCGCTTCCAGTAGGGGGCATTGCTTTCAGACTCAAGTCTGATGATTCAGTATGCCTCCAGTTAACTGCGTGCAAAGCAACAGCACGCAATTTTAACTTGACCTTTGGAGGCACATTTAGTTTATATCATCAAATATTAGCCTGTGTTATTTCTGGCAGACTCTAGGTCCTTATAAAATAACTCTTGTTCCATATTAAAATAGCCTTTGTTGTGTCCTAATGCACATTATTTTAAACTGAATCCAAGCCGGTGAATTTATCATGCGTGATGTATGTTTGAAGTGGGCTTGCTGTCACATCCCAATCCTGCCACGCTTATGTTCCTCACAGCCACAAATTTATTGATAGTTATTCTAAAATTTCTTTACCCACCACCGTCTGTGACGCACTGATGTTCACGAACAAAGTTAATCCTCTGATTACCGGATGCTCTTTCATCGTAACATACTGCGGCTCGCTAATGTTTTTCTAATGCTCGTTAGGCTGCCGATTGCTTCTCATTATAACAGATACAGCTCGGAGCGAGAGTCAGAAAAAATAAATGTGCAATTTACGGGGTCTTTTCTTCAAACGTAACTCATTTTTTTTCCCATCTGAACCAGCGTCTGCCAGTCTGGGACTCGGATCTGAAGTCTGTCAAAGGCAGGAGCTCGCTGACTCAGAAAGGACTCCAATTAAAGGACTCGCTCTTTGCAAAGGAACTGCAGAGTATGGAGAAACATCTCTCTGGTAAGCCCCTCCCCCCAACAGAGACAGATACTACAAATAAAAAGTTACATTATCCCTGTGCTTTTATCCAGAGTGACATAACTTTCCACTGTAATGGAGCTTGATATTTTTATTGGAGCAGTTCAGATGATGTATTTGTCCCTCAGGTATAAGAGCTTTCCACTGTGATACCTGCTGCTTTGTGGGATGTTTGTAGGATGAAGCAGTTTCTGAGTGAATATTTGGCTTTATAAACATGTCCAAAGATATCAGGTCAGAGCTACTGGATAGATTTTGTGCTAATTATTCAAATAAAAAGAGAAATTCGTTTAACTCTGGACACATCTGAGGGAGCACCCCTGTCCTCATGCAGGGTAACCCCTGGGATTCTGAGCACCCCTGTCCCCCCTTGGGTCTCCCCTGGGATTCTGAGCACCCCTGTCCTGTTTCTCTCCCTGTCCTTCTACCCTCTGCAGGAGATGTGGTGGGTCTAGCCTAAGAGGTGTCCATAATGAGGGTCCTGCAGTGAGATATAAATACTTAGCAGCATGAAAGTGTCACAGTGGTGCCACCAAATTGAAGCCATGTGTCCCCCCCATGGGGCTGTCTCGCCATGTGGCACTGCCACATTCGATGCACCGTGCACCTCAGAGCTCCAGGTTCTACATGGGTCACTTGGTTCCCCACACGCTCCGTGACCCAACCGGACTTCGGCGGGCTAGCTGTTTGAGGATAGCCTCAGATACTCTTCTGGAAAGACCCCGGGCCATTCGATGGCTCTGATTGGTGGATATTTTACACAAGGTAGCATTGAAATGGAGTGATGCCCAGAAGGCGGAGAATTAGGGTCTTCAACAAGCTCATTTCCTGCCTTCATGCCTTTATTAGCTGCTAATGGCTTCCATCTTGAAGGCCTGGTCTTTGGCATTTATCTCCTTTGTGTTTTATCCCCATTATGTGGTCAACTAAATCTTTTACTGCTAATATTGGGTGTATTTGCATTACTTCATACTATGCAAATTATGGGTAACCAAGATGACCGAGAGCCCATCAAACTGTCATGATTTGGAGTTTCCCAACATGCATTGCTTCATGTACGAAATATTTCGAGCAATAATTTTAACGATGTAATTACTTGAAAAATGAACGATATGACAGCAGTAAATATGGCGTTTTCCCCGTTACCGGCACTTTCACTGACATCAGGCTTCGGGTTTTTGGATGCAATTCATTCATTCTGACAAATGAAATGATGGCAATTTTCCGCTAAAGTCTCTATTATGAGTCATATTTGAGCCAGTGCTCCACAGGAAATGATGGTGCATGTTAATCGTTCATTTATCCTGTGAGTTATCCGAGCACAGAGCAGTGTTAATAGCTCACTGCACAGAGCAGTGTTAATAGCTCACTGCACAGGTATATCAGCAAGGGCCCACAGGGCTCTGGGGTTAGTTACAAATGAATGCTTTTCGTGTCCCATATCACTGGCCGTTCTCCATTCAGTCCCAGGCAAGTCCGGCTTCTTCATCCATACTGTCAGCCCTTGACCCCATGCGGTTCTGTTGTTCTGCCTTGATAATGCTGGTGTTCTTGCTACAGTGACCCCTCTTGGTCTGGCCTGGTAGTGCTCTGTGTGTCTAGATGTGAATGATAGAACATATAATATTGATACTTCATATATCCCCGTGGAGAAATAGTATTTTTGCCTATTGCATCTTGGTTTCCAAGAAACACACAAACACTTAGAGAGCAAAGTTCAGGGTCATAATGCAGGGTCAGTCAGCTTGCGTGGGGTTAAGGGCTTTGCTCAGGGGTCTAGTGGTGGAATCTGGAGTCTGCTGGTGCCCCCCCCCCCCCCCAAGGCAATAGTCAGACTGTATTGCCTGTTTAATTTCCCGTTAGTAGTATAAAAACATGCTCAGAACATAAGAAAACCCCAATGATGTCCAGCTTTGCTGTCTGGATGCGAAATGGGTCCTCAATAAAATGCCACCTTCTACACTAAAGCCACCACAGAGTCATTCCGGGTCATTCTTACCATCCAACAGTGACCTAACTGCTTCTCTGCCATCTAAAATGAGCAGCTCACAGACCTGAGCCGGAGGACAATAACAAAAATCCCTGAAATCCACACCAGGTTGGCAAAGTGAAAAGCACTGTGACAGTTAATAAACGGCTGCTTTCTCGTATCTGTGCTTCTCATGACTTTGCTGTTACGAGAACCTCATCGAAAACTTCAAGTCCTGTAGGTTATTCCAGATCCAAACTTCTTTCAAAGCAGTATGACGTGTGTGTCTGCATCTCCTTATGGTCCATATGTTCTGCTGGTCCATGCGTTCAGCGTTCTCCTGTCTCACAATAAAGTCGAGTGCGGTGACTGTGGTGACACTGGCAGGTACAGCGGTCACAGGGAGGTGTCTGTGGCATTGCGGGTGACAGGGGTACAGGCGGGAAATCGATAACCTGCTTTGGGGGCTTAATTAATAATGCTGAACAGTCAACATGAGCGAAGGCAGGAGACGACACTCAAAATATTCCTGTGTCAGAAGCCAGGAACCAGATCCCAGAACAAGCCAGAGATTTCGCTGAGGGCTTTGGAAACATGTTTTTCATCACTATGCCAGATATAAAGCAAAGTTGTTTTGGGACAAACTCTACAAAATGTTAGGGAGAAGTATGTAAATTCGGCATTTATTAAACATGTAGAAACCTACAGCAATTCTTAGTTCCCATCTGTCTTCATAGTCGGGAATGACAGTGTTTTAAACAGAAGTGACATGGAATCCTAGCTGTTCGGTCCCTCTGGAGTGTCCCTCCCCAACATTTGACAGCCCTGGTTTTCCTAAAAAAAAAAGGAATGACGTCATTGCGATAATCATGACATTATTCACCCCAAAGGAAAGCAGGGAGCAGTGCAGCTTCACGCAGGCTGTGAGGGCTGCCCCGGTGTGCTTGTGGCACCAGCTCAGAGAGAGACACAAACTTCCTGTGTAACAGACAGGCAGTGGGCCACAGAGGAGCACTGCGGGGCCGTGCGCATTTCCCAGTGAATAAGCCAGGGGGCGCTAAGCAGCGTATATCTGTTTTTGCCCTGCAGTGGCTGAGAAGGATCTGGCTAAGCTGTCTGCAGGCCGGCTGCCCAGAGCCCCCGGGGAGCCGCACGAAGCCATCCTGCTCCCCCACAGCACCGGGCCCCGGTCCCCGCTGCTCGGGGCCACACCCTCACCTCTGACGGCCGGCGATCCACATTCAGGAGGGGGCGCCAGAGCCCAGACCCCTAGCTGCCTCCCTACACCCAGCAGCCTGGTGGCGTGGGCCAGCCTCGGCAGCAGGGAAGAGGCCCTGGTGGGCACCACAGACCCCCTGGGGAAGTCAGAAGCTCAGAGTGGGAGCCTGTCGGAGGTGAGGGGGTCGGGGCTGTTCTCCATCCTGCCAGGCACCCTTCCCCTCCACATGACACACCAGCACCAGTACAACAGAGCAGCCCAAAGAGTGTATGGGAGGAAGAGTTTCCACATGGCGCTGGGATCTGAGATGTCACAGCAGGGTCACTGCCCCAGGAGACAGGCTGCATTCACCGTAGATACCGGCAGGTGGACCCCCCCCGCCCCCCCCCAGGGGTCACAGAGGCCTCCTGGTAGTAGATGGAGAGCCACCTATCATCTGCATACATGCTGGAGTCTGCTGAACTGTGATGGAGAAGGAGGTTTCCCAGCTTAAGTGAAATCACAGAAGAATGTTCCAGAAGTAGTGGGTGGTGGCGCTGGGTGGTGCGGCTTGTTGACATGACGTGGAAAAACCGTGTCTGGGATCAGGCGACGTTTCAGTGAGTGTTTTTCTCCGACTGGCCGTCGCGGCCCGGTGTTCGCCGGTGTGGGATCCCTCACGGCCTCCTACTCATCCTCGGCAAAAATCACGTGGCTTTGCCACGCACATTTCAGCAGCGGCTTCGGCCGACGCCTGCACGGATTATCGAGTGTGTCGGCACCGCGGATCGAGCCTAATCGAAGCCAGCTGGGCACTCGGGCGTGGGAATGGGCGGGGCACATCCACCAGACGCCGACGTCCCGGTTCTGCGTGGTCCGTCTGCACGCGGGACGTGACCTGCGAGACTTGCGCCGCTCTCCCCGGCCTGTAATCTATCCTCAGCTGCTACGTAAGCTGCGTGCTGTATTCCCCGGGCAGGGAGTGCGAGTATCTGCATCACCCTCTATCTCTGAAAGCTAAGAGCACATTAAAATGCTCCCAGCAGAGCGGCGTAGTTTATTTATTACGCTTTGGCTCACGGTTGCGCTCTGAGGTGTTCTTCATTTTTAAGAAAATAGAAACATCTGTGGGAGAAACATGGCCGCCGTGTGAATAGGGCCATGCTCCGCGTCTCCGGTTCCTCGCCGATGGACGGCTGAGCGTGGCCAACCCACCGGGAATTCCAGGCCACTCCATCTCCCTTCTTTTCCAAGGACGTCCGAGAGGAGGATCGGGCTTCGCGGCGTAGCTGGGAGGGGGGTGACTGCCTCACCTGGCTGGCAGCGCCATAAGGCACTATCTAGTAAGCGCTAAAGTGCTGATCAGAATGCCGTGAAAATGAGCTTAGCGCGAGTGAGCATGAGGCGTGAACATTCTGGAGTTTAGCACCAAATGCCAGACGACCTGCTGGATCCTGTCTTGGTGGCGTCTGCTGGTGATGCCAACCTCAGATGGTCCTGCTGCTCTTTGTTTCATCAAATTGGCGACGGAGCATTTCACTTTAATTCCCAGCTGAAATGAAGCGAGATAACTGGGTGGAATATAAAGGACTCTTTTCTTAGAGTTCCAATATAAGGGTTATGGTTATGGTTATGGTTATGGTTACGGTTATGGCTATGGTTACAGTTAGGGTTAGAGTTTGGTTTGATTAAGGCGTTCACGTTAGCCAGTTCAGAATGTGACCGCTAGCTCCATTTCCAGATCATGATGCAATGGCTTCTGATGTCAACTCATTCTAAGGAAACCACGCTCTCTTCCTCCTGTGTGAGAATACACACTCTCTTCCTCCTGTGTGAGAATACACACTCTCTTCCTCCTGTGTGAGAATACACACTCCCTTCCTCCTGTGTGAGAATACACACTCTCTTCCTTCTTCCACAGGAGGAGATATGCCACCAGCTGCAGGCCGTCCGACAACCATGGTTGGTTCCCAGCGATGCGGAGAGTGACCATGTGGAGTCACTGCCAAAGGACAGCCGTGAGTGTACCTCACTGTGCAAGCTCTGTGATTCTTCAGACACTCCTCACAAGCTCCTCAGAGACACTCCTCACAGGTTCCTCAGAGGCACTCCAGTTGCAACCCCCTTATAATTTACACCCACCCTGAGCCCTAACTAATGCGACCCCTTCAGACACAGCTCCCTGCGTCCATCGCCTAAGGTCCCTCTTGCTGAATAATGGGTACCTCCTCCCTCCTTACCAAGACAGTGCTCAGTCGCTCTGTCCTCTCCTGCTTTGCAGCGCCCCCTTTCTTCAGAATCGGGAAATGAACCCAGCATGTGCTGCTGTGTGATTCTGAAGTGACTTTGCACTAAGAAATTGCCTCTGCAGCCGTGCGGATGAGCTGAGGAGAGAGAGCCAAAGCAGACGGCCTGGGGCTCAGACCCTCGTCGGCTGCCTCTTGTTTTAAAGGAGAGTTATAAAGTTTCACAGCCCCAGGGCACTTTCAGACAGACAGAGTCAGATGTGTGTTTGGCTGTATTGTAAGAGTCAGGCAGATAAGTATCTTCCAGTTCCCATCTGCCTCTCTCATACCTCTGTATTTACTTACTTAAGATTATTACAATTTTGCATTGATATTCGCAAAGTACTTTAAAGCCTTACCACTTAAACCAGTCAAGAAAAAGTCCGCCCTGTTACAGTGATGGCAGTGAAGTAATGGACAAATACATTTGCTGATGTTAATAAATCCCCAGGGGATTGGTGTCCTGCCCAGGTGGCTTTCAGTTTGACAGTGACGGTGACAGTGACGGTGACGGTGACAGTGCAGTGCTTTGTGTCGTCTGATGGACCCTCTGGGTTTGTGGTTCTCTTACGACGTCCAGCTTTGCTTTAGCAGTCCTGTGCCATGGTCACAGCACACGTGTTGGCTGCCGTCCAGCCTTCCGTGTTCAGCTCTGATCTGAAGCTGCACCAACAGCGTGTGAGTTTCAGTCCCCTCCCAAAGCAGCCACCCCAGGGCTTATTTCTAAGGTGACATTTTGGAGTACATTTTCACAGTAACTGCTGTCTCACTTGTGAGCTGGACATCGTATTGGGTCAGTACCAGAATTGTACCCTGACACGATCTGTCTAGCATCTGTAAATCCCATACTGGTAGCAGGTTTGTGGATGATTTTCTGACAGGCACAAGCCGATTAGTGTAAAAGGACTTCAGGTGATCCTGTAGTTCAGCGTTGTTCCTTTACTACTGTTTACAGGCTCTTGGTTTTGGCTCCTTTTCCAGAAACAGCCTGTAATCTGTCTGACTTGGTAAATAAGGGATTAACTGCTAAGGCAGAGAAACCCGTAGAACAGAACCCTTCCTTCTGAAACATGCCTTCCTGTCCCAAGGAGCACCGCACACACAAACACTGGAATTAATCTAGGAGTCGTTTTCCGTGACAGGTGGCTGTGGAGGCTCGCGCACATGCTGGGTTGATGGATGTGGCCCTACCTTTAGCGGTGGGCCCTCAGAGACCCCCCAAGAGGCCCCCGCCGCAGGACGGGGCTCTATGTGTTCAGGGTGCGAGCCACGTTCTGTATGTAATTAGGCGAAGGCTACACCAGCCACAAGCCATGAGAGGAGGCTGAGTCCATCCCATGACTCGATGCTGACTCCACTCGTGTATGGGGGGGGGCGTGTATACGGGTGGATGCTGGTGCTGCTGACACCCCCTGTGTGCCAAAGCTTGTCTGTGATCCAAAGCCAAACCTGCTGCTCACATATACATATATAAATATATATAAGTTGTGTATCTGTCTTGGGGGGGGTGTGATTTAATTGACAGCTAAACTCCATATAAGATGAGAGATGACCCCCCCAGCACCCCCCAGCTTTTCCATTATGCATTCATACAGGAATCCTCCAAAATGTCTACCCCAGCTCCTTCAGGTTTCCCCGTGTCCCTGCCATGCCCCCTCCCTGTGTGCTGTTCATCACTTAAATGGGGCTATCCAGACAGTCCGTGTCAGGAACACCGCAGTCCACCATCTCAACATCAACATCTGCAGCTGTTTCCTGTAAATACGTCTCACATTTGATTCGAGTGAAAAGCCAGAGTTTGAAGACGGTCTGTGGTCCTGCGGCTGAGACGGCCGTCGAGGTGATGCTCAGCTTCTCATCCCAGAAGGAAGACAATCCTTCATCAGCAGCTACATATTACATATTAATCTTTCTGAAATGTAGCAGTAAAATACGGATGAAAACCATAAAGTCACTCTCAGGCTATAAAGATCTTTCAAGCACAGTGTTTTCATCACCCTGATTATTTCATTTTCTCAGGTTAACTCTGTATATTTCATTTTCTGTTGTATCGAGTGGGGATCAGCTCTGGAAAGCATGATTTACAGTCAGGCGCTCACATCTGTTTAAAATGTGCCGCTCTCACTGGGACACTTTAATCCCTGTTTAAAGGGCGAGAGTCCAAGCCAGCGGCCCGAGTCCCCACCGGAGCAATTTCGGGTTCCCCTGAAATGTGCCGAACGTGACGCGGTGGCTTTCTGCTCATTGACTTGAGCTGTGTTTGTTTCTCCCCCACCCCTGTGTGCAGGCACCCCGGGTGTGGCTCCCAGTGCTCCCAGTAAAAGATCTCTGCTGTCAGGTGGGTATCTGCTTTGCATGGCTCTGCTGAGGGTACGACGAGGGCTCTGTGCGGGCAGGAGACAGGGGCTCCGTCCTGAGCTCTGAACGGGATCGGCTTTTTGACCTCAGCTGACCTCGGTTCAGTTACACTAATTGTCAGCGATAATTTTCCCTCTCAAAATGAAGAGCGCTCAGCGGTTTGCTTTGTGGGGACGTCGGAACGTGGCTGTGGTTCCGTGATGCATGAACGACTTCTTAACGTCTATGGTGATATAAACATTTGCATTTTGCCTAAACTATTTCTTAAATCTGTTTATATGCATGGTGTAAACCCTTCTTGTCCTCCCAGGCTTTCCAGTTCCCCCCGCTTTCCTTTCTACACATCGATACCTCTATTCCCTCCGTTCTCATCCTGCTTCATCCATCTCCGCAGCTCTGTGTCGCTCATTGCTGTGTGCTTGTTGTAGCTGTTTTCGTGTCTCTTACTCTCTCGCTCTGTTCTGCATTATTGAATATGTCTAATAAGTGCTGGCCTGGCCTGATTCAGACCTGGGTGCTGGAGCCTCCCGTGGGCCTGAGTGCCCGTTATTTCTGGTTTAATAACACAAGGGCTGTGCAGCGGTGCTGCTCAACAGAGCCGGTCGTAACAGAGCTCTGTGGAAAGTGTGATGCTTCTGGAGTCGCCATGACAACTGGCTTACAAGCTCCAGGATGAACTCAGGGAAAAATCTGTGCGGTCGCTCTGTCTGCGGTCTGCGCTTGTCACGGACGGGGAGAGTGCGCCCGGGAGGCCTACAGTTACCCGGTGAGAGTGAGGCCTTCAAATCAGAGCTGGCTTCACGGCGGCAGGCCCTGGAGCCGCTGCAAACCGCTGCTGTGATGGTTCATTAAAGGCCCACTGAGTCCTGATTACACGGAGCGGCCGCTCAGAGTGTGACGCGTGACATCTGTGCAGACCCACGTTCCCTCTCTGCTTGGTTAAATGTGCTTGTCCTCATCTCCACAGGCCTGTAACCCTGAGGACCTGAAGCAGGGATGTGGCTCCAACCTTATGCAAACTCACCGAATGGCTTCAAGACTGTGTGATGGGGAACATGACATCCTGGGGTGATTTTTGTATGGCACGTGACATTGGTGGAGTGGATTTGTTTCTTAAAAGCCATGTTCAACAGCCGAGTGTGGGATACAGAGGTTTTGGTTATGGTATGGTTCCTGTGAGAAGCTCCTGAGGTCTCCAGCAGGGTCTGAGATGGTTCCTGTGAGAAGCTCCTGAGGTCTCCAGCAGGGTCTGAGATGGTTCCTGTTTGAAGCTCCTGAGGTCTCCAGCAGGGTCTGAGATGGTTCCTGCGAGAAGCTCCTGAGGTCTCCAGCAGGGTCTGAGATGGTTCCTGTGAGAAGCTCCTGAGGTCTCCAGCAGAGTCTGAGATGGTTCCTGTGAGAAGCTCTTGAGGTCGGCAGCAGGGTCTGAGATGGTTCCTGTGAAAAGCTCCTGAGGTCTCCAGCAGGGACTGCTGTGGTTCCTGTGAGCTTGTGTTCAGCATATCCCTCACATATGTGCCCTGGCTCCCACAGTTTTGTAGCAGCTAAACTTAATGTATTTTAAGTATTATTATTATTATTGTTATGAATAAAAATATTATTAATGGGGTAGCAGTGCTGCCTCCCCCTGCACAGTCGGGGGTTTGTTCCCCCCCATCCCCGCTTGATGTGGAGTTTGCATGTTCTCCTCTGGAACCTCAAGTTCCTCCCACAGTGCTAACTGGCATCTTGGGTAACCGGCTAGCTGGTGACTACAGGCATGTTTCAGTCCCGCCTCCTCCCCATGCCCAGTGCATTGTGGGATAGCCTCCCAGCCATGATCATGACCCTCTGTTGTATGAGCACTTATGGAACGTGAATGGATAGCTGTTAATATCTATCGTCATAATATTACTTACTATGCAAACTGGAAAATCAATGTCTAGACTTTACATGTATTTAATGAACATTTAAATTTTACTTCCTGCTTTAATTTTCTCCCACCCAGCAATAGCCTTGGCTGGGTACTGTGACTTGGGGGCTTTGGGGGGGGTGCTGTTTCTTCTAGAGCAACACAGCAACTGTTCACCCCCCTCCCCCAAACATGTACTGCACCAACTCGCTTGGTATCTTAACTTTAAAAAACCTGCATCCCTCTAACATCCCCCCCCCTCACCGAAAGTGTTTTATATCAAAGTATCAAAATCAACATGGCAAATTAAGTTTAGCCAAAGTATACTTTATGCTATATATCAAAGTTAGTGGCTGGTGCTTTTCCTGCATGTCCTTCCTTCGGTTTTATATTGTAAAATATGAATATGGTCTGACATCATTAATGCAGAGCATATGGAAGGGGCCCATGATATAACTGTAAAACCAGTCGATTCTCATTGCGTAAGTACGGAAAACTGTGTATTTAATATATCAGATCTGCAATTACACGTTCTTTCTTATCTAATTAACAGATATTCCTGTATTTATTCCATGAAGCTCCATATTCCTATATTCCCTTCATCTGAAATATTGTATGAATCCCAAGGGCTTATATTCAGAGGAATGTGGTATTTTTAGCGATGGGCGTGGCTGTCTGGCCAGCTGCCGCTTCGCACCCGGGCAGTGTCGCGGCCATGCAGCCGCCTGGGGTCTCCTCGGATACCCGCTTCCATCCTGCGGGACGTGAACCGCCATCACGCTGTACAAACACTCCGGGCTCAGAGCTCATTTCCCCTCACAAGCGAAAGGATATTAAACCGACCCTGCAAAATTGCTTTAAGAAAATGAAAATGTCCTGAATTACACTGCGGCCAGAGGATTTAGCGCTCACGGAGTCGTGGCTTTAATAAACGCGTTTCTGTGCCGATGTGTGAAGACGGGGGGGGGGGGGCTGGGCATTTGAAGCGGACAGAAACGTGAGGGTTCAGTCATCACGTGCCTCGGAGTCCGGGGGGGAGAGACTGGCGGCCAGTAATAAACGGCTCAGCCGTCTTTCTGTGCATGAAAACAGAAAAGCTATTTAGCACATGGGAAATGAGAGCAGTTCCCCGCGCAGACCTCCCCTCTCTCCGAGTGCTGCGGGTAGCGGCTTAGCCACCTCACCTCGTCTGTGACTCCGCGGGAAATCACGGATGGACACGGCCTGAACCCACAGCCCTCTGGGACGGCGAGGGGGAAGCCAGGGTGTACCCAAAGTGTTTTCATACCAGTTCAAATTTTAAAGAGTTTGTGTGTGTTTCCAGTTGTACACAAATCTGTGTGTTTTGAGTTCAGTCTTTTATCGTAATCTTTTCAAATTCATGTTTACAAACGTAGACATCTGATAATACCTATAACTAATTCCAGATACAGCTCTATATTAAAGGCTTATACTTATAAAAACATTGCTACTTAAATGTTTTTAAAACAAATTTGTTTATGATGTAATAAAGTATTTCATTTCACTGACTGCTGTGTACAATTATCACTGACAATAAATGTAGTATTTTATTTCTGTGTACATACTAAGGAGAGGAAATAAACAAATCCACGATAATCGGCTTTGGAGAAACTTTCGAGAACAGTGTCGTCTTTGTTCCAACATGCAGGTCGGCAGATGCGAATTTAATCAATCTGAATGTTCCTCCAGCGATTCTATCTTAGCACATTGATTAAATCTCCTTCGGCCCTTTCCTGTTTTCAAACGCATCGATAGGCTGGTAGCGTGTGAACTGAGCCGATTAATTTCTTACACTTTTATGTATCATAGGGGATGACGATCTGACAGATGGGCTCGATAGGTGAGAGGGGATGAGGGATTGACTTTCCCCAAACTGCGTGCCCTGGTCTGATAGCATCTGATCACCATCTCTGCCTCCCTCGCCAAGATGTCTCAAGACAGGCCCCGTCTGAAAGTTCAAGCCGCATGTGAGCGAATCAAGCTCTGCGGATGCCCACCTAGACATTGCCCTGCTGTGCTAAGCGCTGGGTTCATTCTTTAACATTTTATTTATGTAGCGGTTGCTTTTATCCAAAGCGACGTACATTTTTATAAAAATACAGGGTCTGCCAGTCCCTGGAGCAATCAGGGATTAGTGACCTTGCTCAGGAGCCCAACAGTGACATCACTCTGCCCACCTGGGGATTTGAACCGGTGACCATCCTATCACAGACAGCGCCCTCATCCCCTCGATGGGCATTTGTTAAGTGCATTTATGAGAGACAGATGCTGTGTAGGAGAACAATGATTATATGATGTGGCGCTCAGATGTGCTGGAAGTTCCACAGTGTCTTTATTTCATTTGCTTATTTGAGGGTCCCATCCAGGCTGCTGTTGTTCATATGCGTTCATTCTAACCCTCCTTGTTACCAGCAGAATTGCATGTTTAGAATTTCCCTTTGCATGCTGGTACTGTGCTGCATAAACAGTCTGTAGCGACATTTTACACTCACAGAGTGTTGGTCCAGCCCATCCAGTGTGAGCAAAGAAGCCTATAGACCATGTGGGGTTGGTGTTCATGGCTGAAGGAGACAGCACCAGGGATCCTGGGAAGCCGACGTGTGTCACTGTCTTTGACGTCACAACAAATTTAATACCACCCAGTGGATTGGGGGGTGTTCGCTTGGCTGCTAAATTACAATTATCAATTAAAAGTGTAAATGTCTTTCTGTGTGTAACCATGACTTAGGATGGCAGTAAAGGGCCATTGTGTGTGTATATATCCACTCTTTCACCTTAAATGTGAAAGTTTGCCGTCAGACGTCCCGTTCCGAGAGCACAAGCACAGCCGATTAATCACTCTTATTTAATCCTGTCACCATGCACACTCCAAACCTCCAAACCATCTGGCCAGTGAGGCCTGTTCACTGGTTGGGGTCCACACCATCCTCCCAGGCTACTCCCGTGCCTCTCGAATTCTCACACAGCAGGAAATGCGTATGTCTCTTCCCAGGACATCATCTGCAAAATTTTTGTTTCTCAAATATCTGCATGGTATTAATCGCCATTTTCTCCCACAATATGGAAGGAATAAGTTTCAGGAAGGAATCCTTCTGGGTTGCGTTCATCGTTTTAATCATGTAGCAAATCTCATGTTAATATCGTTTCCTAATGGTGATAAATGGGGCTGCCGATTTCTGTTTTTAATTAGAGGCAGTGGTGAAAATCAGTGCAGAAAGATAAGCTCCACACTGGGACTTTCTGAAGGGCTTTCTCTGGTGTTTAGGCCATAGAACATTCTAGAGCAGGGATCTGAAACTCCACTCCTGAAGGGCCGCAGCCCTGTGTAGCTTAGTTCTCTCCCCCTTCCACCACAAATGATTCAGCTCAAGAGCTGTGTGGTAATTAGCACAAGGAGTTGAATCAGGTGTGTTAAATGAGGGTGAACCAAAAACTGTGTAGGGCTCCGGCACTCCAGGACTGGAGTTTGAGACCCCTGTTCTAGAGGCTCTGGACAAGGTGTGCGGCCACAAAACATGTAGCATATCTTAGAGAGAGGGCAGCAGATGTTGGAGTTTCAGTTCCCAGCAGCAGATGTGGAGGAAGAGGGCCTCCATACGTGTCCCATCTCCCGTCCTGGGGAACCGTTCCCATCCGAATGGGTTTATAGCCGATGGGCAGCGTTGCGCTGAAGGTGCCGCCTTTCCCAAGCAGCCGGGCCGGCCTCCGCTCTCACTGCCGCTTGCGCTTGTAATTTCGGGGGTGATTGTTGGGTTTGCCGGCAGGTCACTGGCCGTGTTGTGGTTTGAGGTCCAGACGATGAAAGCTCCTCCCTGGGGCGTGGGTTGAGGTCTGCGTGTCCGCGCCGTGGCCACAGAGCTGGGCGGCCGCCCGCTTCGTTCCGGTGCTCTCCGGGCCGGAGAACCCTGTCAATATTAGTTTTAAGGAAAAGATCTAAGGCGCTTCTGGCCACATAACTGACTGATGAAAATGTGTTATTTTATCCTTTTTTTAGCTGGAGAATTTCAAACACAATATTATGGCATGACATGGCTAGGAATGCAGCGATATTTATACCTGTCGTAAAACGTTAGCGACAGATCACAATAGATCACGGCACAGGAACCTGTCCTAATATTTAACATTAAACATACCCTGCTAGTTTGCCCGGGAGACACTGCCCAGTCCCTAGTCCTGTTCCTGTGAATCAAGCTGCCAGTTTGTGACCCCTACACCCTCAAATGCATATGAATCATTTCCAAAATGCAGTGCGCTTATCCGCATTTCTATATACGAAGCTTCAGTGCTCTAATAGCATCGACATGCGTGTTTTCACGCAGCTGTCATATATTACATACGTCGCCCCATACATGTGTTCGACGTTTTAGCCAGAATGAGGACTGTTGGGCTCTGCATGTTTCTCTTTGAAGCAGCTCGCTATTCAAAGGAGAGAAATGAAAACAGTAACTACCACAAGATCCAGAGCCTTCCCGGCCCTGGTGTTTGGGGCAGCATGTTTATTTTTGAATCCGGGTTTATATCTGAGTAAATATTTTATCCTGATTTAAATTTATCTCACAGCTGCCATGCACAAGCGCTGCATGCAAAACATGTTATTCTAGAGACCTGAATTGGCTTGTTGAGAAAGTCCCTGCAGGAAACTATAAAGGAAGTGGACTGGTGAATCCTTGATGATGAGCCGTCGTTGTGGTACCTGAAATCATTGGCAGATCTTCTTAATCCCGGACACAGGCTTTTGTGTCTCACATTATACACCCCATAAAAATGGAAAGGATAACAGGGATATAACACACATTTACCAGAAAATACATAGAAATAGTGGCAATAACTCTCACTGCAAGCTTTCCCCTTTTGGCTGCAGCTCTTTCTTTTTAAACCCGTCCCTTAAAGGGGAATTCACCTTAAATGCAGCCATAACAGGTGAGAGCGCCACCTGGCTGATGGAGGGTGTATGGCACGTCTCTGAGTTGCCTGATTCGTGAAGCTGATCATGGCGTGCACTTTCACCTGTGAAGGTTGTTTCCTGTGAGCTCATACAGGAAAGAGCTGTTTTGATAAGCAGTTATCTCTGTTTCTTTTAGGATGGCATGGATACAAACTATAAACACAAACAACCCTAATCTGGCCTCTGTCTTCAGGTATGTCATTACATAATCCACCTCGGTCCTCCCGTCGGTCAATCTGATACGAGCCCCCCCACACCCCCCCCCCCCCCCCCCTT
>JAODJU010000033.1:19913553-19950465 GCA_026776725.1 Gnathonemus echidnorhynchus
GAAGCTGTTTTAGAATGAGACTTAAATTGTCCACATGGAGTTGCTTAGATTTGTTGGGCGCACAAAACCTTTAGTGCTGGAAGCAGATTTATGAACGTATGGCTGTCTGAGGTTGAAGGACCATTAAAGAGCAGTCAAAACATGGGGGGACGGGGGGAGGGGGGGGACGGGTGATACTATTTCATGCGAGGGCTGTTTGCGTGTGTGCCAGGGGAGGGGAGGGGAATGATGAAGTGTGGCATAGCCGAGGGCGGCCGTGCGGAGTCTCTGCCAGGAGTCTCTCAGGCTGCTGTGCCCTGCGGTGGTGCCCGCTGATCTGCACCAGCTGCTCTTTTGTCCGGCGCGGCCCCCACCTGGGCTTCTGCCTGGAGACATGGGAAGAGAAGCACAATGAGAAGCAAATTCTGGCTGCTTTGTGGATGTCAGAACTCATCATTAATGACTTTAAATTGCTACTTTCAGGGTACGACTCGGGTGAGCGGCTAATCCACACTTTGAGCTAACATAGGGTTTGCAAACTGCCATTTAACATTAAAAGGTCCCGGATTTCACTTAAGCACTGAGTTTTTGCTTTGTGCTGATTAGTTAGTCTCCTGTAATCATGCATGTGTCATTAATGTTAATGTGAAACAGATGGATGAGTCTTTCAATCAAGGAAACTAACCAGTCAAACCGCAAAAAGAACAGAACTAATTAGTCGAGCGCAGGAGCCTTTCGGTTTAAAGTAGTTTGTAAAACCTGAAGTAGCTCACAGTGTCCCCCTGACATGGATTATCTGGTCACCCTAGTAATGACATCTCTCCGGTTTTAATATCACTGATTGTGCATGAAGATTCCCTCATCCCTACGCCAGTAGGATGTTTGTACTCCCTGCGTCTGTGGAGAGTAAATTTCATTCTGAAGTGACCCTTTTCAAACGCTTTTGAGCAGAGACCCGGAAACCCGCTTATTTAGATGAATTTCCTTTGTGGGTAAGAAAAGCCCTGTAATTAACATGTAATTAGCAGCTAGTACAGGGATCTCTCCATCCATTCATCGTCTAACTCTTTATTCCACATTGCTGGACTGGTACAGTGACAGTTGTTATTTTTCAATCGCTAAATGGGTCGTTTTTTTAGTTGCACCCGTTTGTGTTTCGCTGGTGGAAACTTGATAAAGTGCTTGGGGACAGAGCTTGGTCCTGTCCTTGCCGGTGACAATGACAGCCTGTGGCTAGGGGTTGATGTCGGCCCCCCACCCACCACCTCACGCATGTTAACCGATGTGAAAAACTAAACCCGTTATGCTTAATTTCTACTCCAAAAGGTTAATTCAGTGCAGTGCCCATCGTGTTGTTCCTTAATGGAGGTGTGAAAGGCGTTTTGAGGCATCTGTCAGTGTTCTTAGACTGAGGCAGTTTTCTCTTAAAGAAAAGGCTGACACTCTATCTACCATGTGTAACAATATTAAGTGATCGGTACTGACCGGTGTAAGACCCAAAGACATTGCGTGACCTTTGACCTCAAGGTCGAGAGGCCATCCTCAAACTGGTCCCTGCTTGACTGACGGCAATGGGTGGGTGTCTGGGTCTGGAAAAGGCTCAGGGTGACTTTTGAAGCACTTTGGAGGTCTGCTGATACCTCAGTGTGAGAGTATGACTGTTAATCCTCCATTGAGACGCAGCGGAGTGGGGGGTGGGGGGCTAAAGGCACACCAGAAAGGCGTTGTGATGCAACAGCTGTTAATTTAACCAGCATTGATGTCCTGAGGAGACTGACCTGGACCACAGTCATACAGATCTGCTGTCCGGAGCCCTTGGGGCTGTTAAAATAGGACCGGGGGGTGGGCAGAGAAAGGCAACAGAGTAAATGTTTGCCCAGTACTTCCAGAGCGGAGGCTGGACTTTCCCACCGCCCAGCCTGCGGTGTGCTGAGGGAGGGGGGGCGCATTTCCAAAGGCCGCGTTGGTGTTGAGGCACAGGAGCCTGCAGGAGAAACACACTGTGGGCTTGTTTGTTTACTTGCCCCCGCTCAGTGTAGATAAACAGTGCGCTCTTGCTTAGCATTTTGCTAAGGCTACCTTCAGTTATTTACTGTAAAGCATGTTCTGCACTCCTCAAGCTTTATTTTATTGGCTCTTTAATAAAATATATACTTGTAATGAACACATTACTGATCACAAGTACAAACTACAAGTAGAGTAATTATAAGTACAGTATAATTACAAGTAGAATGAAAAGAATGACAGCGTTGCTGAATATAATGTCTATTCTCTGTGTAAGATGACATCACCTGAAAACACAGAAGTTTAATTTTAAACTATGGAGCATGACCCTGACCAGGATCAGGGGATGAATGGATGGATGGATGGATGGATGGATGGATGGATGGATATTTTACTACTCCGGAAATCTATTGTTCTACTCATTTCATACAGTGTGTTTGTTTTTGCCTTACTTCAGCTTATTGGTGTGTTCTGCGTCTCTGATATCTACATTTTGCCTTTAGCTCTGTTTCTCATACACTTTGAAATCATATTCCTCTTACACAGACGTATAAATTTCTTCTAAGATGCCCTTGCTCTGTGTTTCTTGTAAATAGGTTCTTCCTGTTGTATTCTGTAGTTTTGTGCATGTCGTACAGTGAAGTGTTTCTGCTGAGGGTCTTGTTGCCGTACTTCCTCTTTGGCGTGAAGCACAGCCGATCCTGGGGCGTTCACACATACTGCTGATACCATGTCTGAGTTCTGACCCCCGCATGTGGAGGTGTTAGCCCGACTGTGTACTGCTCTAGGAGTCGACTTTGGTATGGCTCTGTGCCTTGGGGTGGGTCAGTTTACCACCCCGGTGCGTCACACTCATAACTCACTCCTGGGGGGGCGGAGGGGGTACGGGCAGTTCCTCAGAATCCTCCACAGTCCCGGGGGCCGTAAGTCAGACGGGTCCTCGGATCTACCGTGTGTGATAATAAATGTGGGGCTCTCCAGCCTTCGTGTGGAGACGGGGTCCCAGCTGCCCCGCAAGCAGCCCATGGGCCCCAGCAGTTGCTAGGCTCTGAATGTGGCTTGTTTGCCCGGGTCTGAGATGGAGCAGGGGCAGCGAAAGGGGGTCCCCCACCCACTGCCGTCTGTGTTTGGATAGACATGGCAACCCCTGGCCAAATGGGGAGGAATCTACCCACTTTTAGTGTTTATAAGATCAGGGGACGGGGTGTGAATAGACCATAAGGGCCTTGGATGACTTTAAACTCAGCTTTTGTCCTGTACAAACAGACTGTGGGCCGGGGGGGGGTGTTTTACTTTTACTTTATTTACTACAGTATGGAGGCTATTATGGCAGTTACCTGGTGCTCTCCTTTAGAGTCATTTAGGCTCAAATCACTGATGTCTTTTTCAGCTTTTTGGGGTGTAAGGTTCATGGAGCCTCTCAGGGCTGGTTCCTCTTTAGTGGCTCCAACACGGGGCCTCTTTCTGGGACTGGAACCAATAAGCCTTTGAAGCTTTGTTCTCAGATCCATGTTTGTACCCTCCCCCCCCCCAGTGGGCAGTGAATGATGAGTGGTAGATAATGCAGGTGGAACTGGCCCCCAGACCCCACAAGATGGGGGGGGGGTTGATGGATCTGCATGGGATTAGCAAACAACCCAGAAGGACAACTCCAGCAGCCTGAGATATGTGTTATACAGAGAGAAAAACCCAACCAGTCAAATGGCAAAGCAGAAGCTAGGAGAGCATCTGTCACTGATCCTGTGGCCTGAGGTGACATTAGCTGCTTATCTGGGTCCCCTATCTAATAGCGCTTTTCCACTGCGACTAGGAACCGAACCTTACTACAAATTAACATGGTCCTGCTTACTAGCAGAGCCGAAAGCGTGGCCAAACTGAGCTGGTTGTGTCAGCACCATCTGATTGGTCAAAATACATCAGGACAAGAAATACCCAGTGATCTGTGTTGATATGCATGGATTATGTCAAAGGAAAAGAGACATATTCTATATATTATATATCATTAGTACACATTGTGATATATTTATGCACTCCTGATAATCCTATGAAACTATGGAAATGCTGAACGGAGTGGATTTGTAATGGAAATTTCTGTAAGATAATCCTAATTTTGCTACCTTATGATGCTGTCATAACATAGCAATTGTCACAGATGTGCTAGTGGGAATTAGCACATAGGAAATGATGTACACCATATGATCAGTAAATAAGCATCTCTTAGGATTTTCATCACTATCGCTCTCCAAACTCAGCAACGCCTTCACGGAGCCAAGCCTTCTGCAGCGGAAAATTTAAGTGAGCTGGAACCATGCCATAACTAGTCTCTCTTCGTGTACGATTTGGTTCCTGTATGCTAATGGTGACATTAGCTGCTTTATCCAAGGTGACTTAAACAGCAAGCAGCTGGAGTTCTATCTTTGGCTTTACACCAGGAACTTGTAAGAACTTGAACCTGGTCCCTCCTGCTGATGTCTTTAACCTCTGCTCACTACTTGCTGTCTCTGGGAGCCTAAGAGGACAGATCTGCCCCACCTCCAGGGTAAAGGCAGAAGAACCTCACAGCATAGACCGGCCCTTTAAATGCCATGACCCAAGGGTCCTCCGTGAGGTCGGGGGGGTCAGGTGAGTCGGCACTTACGGGGGAACAGTTGTTGCCTGATGACAGGTGCTCAAGGGGGTGAGTGGGGCAGGGCGGGGGCGCAGGGGCATGGGGGAGTGGAGCCTTCACTCAGCACCTGAACGAAAATGAGCAGTAGTGAACGTGTGTGTGCTCACGTAGAATCAGGGCGTGTTGGCCCACACCATGTTCTGTTAGAGAGCAACGCACTAAACACTGCGGTAGAGTAGTAAAGAGGCAAAGCTAACATTAGTAGCTCGCAACAGTGCTAACGTTGCCATCGCTAACGCAGCTAATATAGCTAAGAAGCTTTTAGTGATAGCGTCAGTATTTGGTGATTTATGCAGATGAGGTATGCTGGCATCTTCACCTCCAGACTGGGCTGGAGCGTATGTACACACCGGCGGGGGACGTAAAACTAGGGTAACCACTCATCAGGATTTGGTCCGGACGGACCGGTTTTCCAGCCTTTTAGCCCCTCTTGTCCTCCTCTTTCCCTCCCTCCTGCCCACTCCCCCGTCATTAACTAACGCCACTCTCTCCCACCCCCTATCGGACAAAAAACAAACTTTTTTTTTTATGCCATTCTCTCAATAACAAGATCAGATGTACCGCCTTCTGTAGCATGTGTATGATATGTCCCCCCCACCCAAACCCACTGGACAATTTTTCATGGGTGTCCTCCTTTTTATAGTCTTGCCAGTGGTCACCCTGCACCAGAGCTCTTCAAATTTAGCCTTCGATTCCAAATCCAGGCCTTGTTTTCAGTTCTCCCAGGTAGGCAGTTTAATAATTACTGATTCTGATTGGTCAGAGGCTTCACACCTGGCTCACAAGTAAAGGAAGGCTGGAAAATGAGCAAGGTTCAGACCTTGAGGACCGTGATTTGAGTAGCCCTGCCTTATGTGAATCAGAGCTGTTACACATCCAAAGAGTCAGTGTGTCACTTTCCCCAGATGCTGCACAGAGCTGTTTTCTTAAGATGATTTACAAATGTTTGGTTAGAAAGAAGATGCCAAATGTAAGACTGAAGCTTTCAGGTGGGATGGTGGAGTAGCCAACTGGACCACACCAAGACATCCCAACCAGATGGGCCGGGGATGGGAATGTCGGAAAAGGCTAAGGAGGGTCCGGTCTGTAAAGTATGATAAGCAAATGTCAGAGTGACAGAACTAGGGGAGGAAATGCGTCTAGACAGCGCTATACCAGGACAGGTGCTCATTGGAGTTGGTGGATTGGTGTGGGTGTTTGTTTATGGCGGCTTGTCAGGGACAGGAAGAGGAGAGATGAGGAGGAGGAGGCTGGAGGAACAGAGCCAGGCCGTGCTCGGGGCGGGAACGCCCACCCCCGTGTCCGTGGCTCTCGGTGGAGAAACCAGGGTCCGACGCAAAGGTGGCATTTAGAGCCAGACGTCCAGCCTAAAAGCAAACGATGAAGTAAAGGCCTTTTCACAGTAGAGCCCGTTCACCAGCCCTCCACTAACGAACCAGATTGCAGTTTTCATTCATGCGCTGCGAGCCCCTTCAACCTCACAGGCTGTTTCTGCAGGTGGAGCAAGCTCAGTTAATAAAAGAGCGTTTGATACACGCTCCCTAATCGGGCCTGCAGACACCATAAACCTTGATGGGCATAATTGGCTTTTTTTATGACATAATTGGTTGTAGAACCGTGTTTGGCCAGTTTAAACCAGCTGTGTGTTTCAGTTGTTATTTTGATGGTTATGGATTCAGGGTTTTATGGTCACTAAAAAGTTTTACTGTTTTTGCAGTCATGTGGAGACGAAGCTGATCTATAAATAGGCATGAGTGTGGGGGTCATTTTCATATTGGCTGATACGTCTGGGTCGTGTGTCTCTTTTTTAGCAGCATTGGGGCATTTTGGGGGCAGTGAAAAGCTGCAGTGTTTTCCTGGTCACATGTTGCACGCGACAGGGTCGTCGCTATGGTGATCCCACCGGTTCTGCTGGTCCTTCTGTCACTCATGCTCTTTCTCAAGGCTTTAGGATTGTCCCCTGCACGGTTCGTCTACGTCACTGACTTTTGTGGGGTCCTGCTGTGTTGTTAGGGGTTGCCATGCTCATCTGGTTGGAGGGATCTTTGTTAACACCCAGGCTTCAACATCATCAGTTTGTCTGTGAAATATCCATAATTTTAGCCACGGGACAGCCTGACAAAGGAAGCAGCTTATTTGCCATGTGATTAAACCCAGCCACCCTGTAATCCTGCGGTCGATTATCTCTCTCCAAGTCAGATCTCGAATGAAAACGTCAAGAAAAACGTGATTTCCCGTTGGAAACACACCTCTTTTATGACGTTGATGTAGGACAGAATTTTGCTGTCCTAGATTCCCCTGTGACGTCATTTCAACATGGCGGCTTACACAGTCAACAGTAATTCTATTTTATAAATATTTAATTTAATATTTAATTTAATCTCACTCCAAATCTGCTAAAATATAAAGCAACAACGCACAACAGCGTGTTCATAGAGGCAGCCATGTTTGTTCCGAGATGTGGTAGCTTGAATGAGAGATTGTCGGAATTTCCGAGTTTCGAGAGACAATCGAATGCACCATAGGTCTTGGGCTTGTACCCGCACAAACCTCCCCCACACTCACACACACCCTGCCCCATTTGATGAACACCTGACAGCTGTTAATCTCACCCTAACTGGCTGCAGGTGGAATCTGCCCTTTTTCTACAGGCTACCAGCATGACCTCCTGGCTGCTGTTCCAAAGGACCTTCAGCTGCAGTGATACAGCATCCAGTAGCAATCATCCCAGTCATCAGCTCACAGCAGGCCTAGGGATCATCCCAGTCATCAGCTCACAGCAGGCCTAGGGATCATCCCAGTCATCAGCTCACAGCAGGCCCAGGACTGAATGAAAGCAGCTGGTCTGTTTGGACCTTTTACCATGACCTTCGTGGGCCTGTGTGAAACAGGCAGGCGCCTGCACGTGTGTAACAGGTATGGCAGGTCTTGAATGTGAGGCTTGTTCTCTGTTAACCTCTATTTGAGCCCTGGGACGGCTTCGCTTCCTCAAGCAGCTGGTCAGAGGCCGCTGGGGCCCCTCTCTGAAAGTCATCTTTGGTTCTCTGTATGGTTCCCCTGGGAGAGTCCATGTGGCCTGAAAGACCAGGTCTCAACGGACTCCTCTGTGTGCCAGTGGCTCCATTTCCGCCCAGAGACACAAATGAAAAGCGACATTTAAGTACACCATGTGAGTGCTGTTTGTTTGGCTGAGGTAAGGCTCATTTGTTGTTTCTTCTCTAATGTGGTTCCCTCTTCCCACAAGGCCCCTCTTGGTGCCTGTACTGAACATAAGGAGCAGAAGCAGCCCGTGTTCCTCCTTGAGACGAGGTAAATGAACGTGCTGAACCAGCGTGATGGGAGAATAACCTTCATCTTCACCACCTAATCCAGGACGCAGTAGATGGACACCACGGTGCGTGTTCCCGAAATGAGGCAGATGGTGGAACGTTCCCCTCAGAGCACCTTCTCTGCCAACACAGCAGGCTGAAAAAGCTCCTCACCTCTCAGGGGACAGGTGGAGGAGATCCGTAGCTTCCATATGTCTTATCACCAGCTGACTTTTTCCATATGCATCTCCGCTTAAGAGCCGCATTCATGAATCTGTTGGGGGTCCAATCTCTGGATGTCTCAATCACTGTTTCCCTGACAGGTTTACTGCCCCCTCACCCCCCCCCCCCCCCCAACAAATGATGGTTTTGAAATGAGCAGGAAGTGGATGCCTGAAGCACTTGTCTTAAAGCTACTCAACGTGCATGATGTTTGGCTGAGGGGCAGCAGGGTTTCTGGCCATCTGAGAAGAGTTTGGGTCCGAGCTGAATATGAACAGCGTGACTCAGTTTCACGGACGAACACGAATGAGTCGACACAGTGTCATTTAAGATCCTGCAGCTACGTCTGGCATCGAAGGCACAGAAACAGGATGTGCTGAGGTTGCAGTCATGTGAGGATCCCCGAGTCCTTGGAAGACCCCAGCATATCCTCAGCTAGAAGGGGCTACAGGTCAGGCACATATAGATATCTGCGGGCTCAAACCATGCATTTGCATAGGGCCCCTGAGGTTTTGGCCCCCTGTTGGCTACAAACAGTCACTACACTAATGTTAAATAGATGCATTGCTTATTTAGGAGATTCTGAAGAAGCTAGCTAGGTACAATTTTCTGACTCTACGTGCTAGCTATTTATAGCTATTTGTTTATTTTTTGAAGTTTTTTGGGAGATAAAGTGTCTTTTTGAGTACTCACCAGAAACAACAAACCAGCCCCTGGGCATTGACCCCTGACTGTATTCAGCACCTGTCAGCACACCGTCCCCAAACACGCCCAGTTGTTTACTGGTTTTTGACAGAAATATGCTGGAAATGTAACCGGTGTATGATGCAACCTGCATGGCCCCTGGTTGCGGGTGCTGGAGATGCGGTGTGCGTGGCAGATAAGGCCTGCATGCCAGCGTGTTTGCATTGAGAAGCACTCCTGCATGCTTCTCCTTAAGGGGCCCAGTGATCAGGGCCCACTTCCCTAACAGGCTATCAAACCCTTGGGCTTTGGGGAGGGGGCTGGTTAGTTTCCAAAAATAAAGTATATATTTTCGTGCCAGGCCTTTTTTTAACGACCCCTGATTTTTTTTTGCATGTTCTGATTGCATCTGAAAAAAAGGAAACAGTTAAACTTGTTAAATCTGGCCTGTTGATCAACTCCTCTGGTCATCTGTGATTTGTGCCGTGATGGTCTGTTTAGGGAGGCCTAAATCGCTGAACCATGTGATTGCTGACATACTCTTATCAGGAAACACACCAATTAGCTTTGCCCGGTGGGCCTTGTTAATCACCAGGCTGTTAGTAGACAGCGCCGAAGGTAGGCCGTCTCATCAAGGCCCCGGCCTGCTTTGTGATGCTGACACATGCGTGCTCAGGTGATGTTCAGGGCCCTGGGAGAAGCTCATTATCACACCTACAATTGGCTGAGCACAGAGCAACACAGTCTGGCTGTAATATGATTGTAAAGTGAAGAATGTGGTGGGTTAAGAAGCTCATCTGGATGCCATGTTTGGCTGCTACCACATGGGTAAACCAAACACAACACAAACACATTTTCCCTCCCATTTGCTGTCTTTCCCACATATTCAAAGTTGCTGCCTGATATTGGCTCCTTTCTGAGGGCAGGGCATGCTGTCCCCCGCTAATCAAACCCTATTGGCTCCTTTCTGAGGGCAGGGTATGTTGTCCCCCACTAATCAAATCCTATTGGCTCCTTCTGCCCCTGCCTTCTGACCTCCACATCCAGGCAAAATGGCCCCATCCATTGGTGATTCATTTCTTGTGCTGAGTGGCATTTGCATGGCTGCGTGCATCTGGTTGAACTAATAGATGCACTGAAGGATGCATTGAGCATGTTTTCCTTTACAGAGCTTTAGCATGTGCAGAGGGCCCATCAGGGATTAACAGCACCCCCTGCATGGTGATGCGTCAGCCCCAACACCTGCCGGGGTCCATGTGAGGTCAAGGCCCCCAAATCTCTGTTTATTTACCAGTAGGAGGGTGAAGTTCCCACCTTCTGAAAGGCTGGCATCTGGTTTGGCCGACCAAAATAAAGCTCTGTCTTGCCAGGTTTAAACCTCAAACGGCAGCTGTCAGCACCTTTCACCAATGCAATGTGACCGGTGAATTCGGGTTCAGAAGTTTCCCTGTCACTCGACGTAGAAACATAAATAAATGATATCGATAAATAAATCAGTGCAAATGAAGCCAAACATTTATAAAGGTCGTCCCACAGTAGCCTGTTTCATACGTGCCCAAGCTTTTCCCACAGTCTTTACAGAAAGAGCCAGGCTATCTCCACAGAAGTCGACTAACTAAACAAATAACTCGCTGCATTAGGACCCTGCAGCCAAAATATCACCAGTTTAGTGTCTCCAGTAAGGCTGTTTTCTCAGGCTTTGCACTGCATCAGATCTTGCTGGCAAGGATTTTAGCTTTTCGGCTCTTAGAGCACCAAGTTCTGACAGACACATGAGGATCAGAACCTGAATGGGGCCCATTTTTGATATAATCAGCCTGATTTCTGAAATTAAACACACTGAGAGACAGAAGGTCATTATGGAGTCTTTTGCAAGCCATCGTAATCTGTAAATTTTGCTCTCTATCCAGAACAGAAAGAGGAGTTTGTCCCAGGGAAACTGGAAGGAGCCTCTGAACGACGTCGTCGATCCTCTCTGACAGCATGATGCATTGGGTCCCATCTGGGGTAAACATGAGCTGTGACTTACCAGCTGTTTCTATCACCTGTTTCCCAGGACTTTTTTTACATCTTTCCCAAGTTTTTGATGTATTTATTTCACTCATACTCACCATAGTGCTTTAAACACACCCTGAATGTGTAACTCACTCGTTTATCTGAAGTAGCTCCCTTCCACAGTCCAGGAAGCAATTTTTCTAAATCAACACATTGATTACTGTGTCTGTAGCAGATTTTTTATGTGGAAACGCTTCAGGGTTCAGCAAACGCAGAATAAATGCAATCGGTGATTTAGGACACTGACAGAAGCTGCTTATCTGACTCCCTATAGCAGTGTTTCCCAATCCTGTCCTTGGGGACCCACAGACAGTCCTTGTTTTTGCTCCCCCCACAGACAGATAGTTCAGGTCCAGAAAGTAAAAATCCAGACCAAGATTTTGTTTCAACCAGCCAGTTGAGCATAAGGAGTCACAATCACAGAGTACTCAGCTGGTTATCTGAAACAAAATGTTGGTCTGGATTTTTACTTACTCACCTGAACCATTCATCTCTGGCTCCTACTGGGAGGTTTGGTTGGGTGTTCTGTGTGAGAAAGGCCAAGCAGCAATGTCTGTCTGGGGATTCTGGCACAAAAACGGTCTGCTGACAGCAAATTCATTCAGGAGGTAAGCAAACGTGTGGAGAAGAGGAGGTGGAGAGAGATCTCACACCCTCCATCACTGGTGCTCAGGAGCTTCAAACAACTTAGAAAAGGGAAATTGAAGCAGGCAGGGTGGGCTGCTTTAATATCAACATCACCCACCACTGACCAGGCCTGCACTGTTCCTGAGGTGGAGATAACCTTACCAAATAGGGCAGGGGTTACCCTAAAAACCTGCATACACACTGGCCCTTTGCGGATAAGATTGATCACCGCTGCAATAGAGGATGCAAATAGGAATTCCAGGTGAGAAGGGGGCCAGCCTGGTAAATGCTATTGTCTGATACACCCCCCCCCCATTGTCCTCCTGTCATCAGGGATGGGCTTGTGGTTCATGTTCATTCCATTTTCAAGATGTTAAGAGGCCATTAATCACAGGATGGTTGGGATCTAATCATACAGACTGATTCACTGCATCGTAAAAACATTAGAAGGCACTTTATGTGTCTAGACCTTAGAGCTGGGTTCTGTGTGTTTAAGTCTTTTAGATCTTATATGGCTGCCATACGTCGCTGTATAATTTTAGCTATATACAGACGAGCGACAGCCTTCTGCCTGTTACTCAATTTCCAATAAACGGCAGTCAAGGCCCACTAATTGTAGACGTGAGTTGCCTTTCTCCCCAAGTACATGAGAGCCCCGCTGACGGCAGCTAGAGCGCCGAGGGGCCCCCGCTGGCTCCAGAGGGCCGGCACACAACATCTGTGTGGGGGCCAGGCCTTCGCACTGCAGGAGCATAACGGCCGGGATCAGCGATTAGGCGGAACCACAAAGTCACGGGCAGAGGCAGCTGAGGCTGGGAACCAGGATAAAGCTGGAGGCTTGGGGCGGGGCCTCAGGGGCCCCCCATAAAACAGCATGGGGCCCCTGTGCAGTCCGGCTGGGCCCCAGGCAGGAGACGAGGGTGGAGCAGTTTGGTGGACCTTTAAAAGGGCGTTTATGACAAAAGGCATTGCGATAACGGCCTTTGTGTGGAAATGAGTAAAAAGGGAGCCCCCCCGCCCCACACACACATATTTCTAGAGAGGGTGTGGGGGGGGGGGGTGTTCACAGTAATACATTACAAGAGACAGGAGGGTTTCTCTCCCCACATGAACATAAATACAGAGGGAAACACTCACAAGCGGTTTGAGGTCTGGAGATGGAGACGGAGCAGTCTGCAGGCTCCATCCAGGTCTACTCATCACTATACGAGGGACTGTCATCACACGCCGTGTTCAAACATCGTCACGGGGGCAAGCCAGGGGAGTCACATGAGGAGGCGGAGAGCTGGCTTGAGTCTGTGCCCGAGTCCGTGCATGAGTCTGTACATGAATCTGTGCATGGGCCAGAGTTCCCGTCAGCATGAGTCTGTGTCAGTCTACGACTATCTGCATGAGCCAGTCTATGCTGACATGTGATAATGGCTTCTGACTTTTCTGGGTAGGAGGAGGGACACGTAGACCTGATGGTGCTCGGATCTGAGCCCGAATGCCAAGGTTCCGAACGACATCAAGGTGACATCATGCAGCGTCCGCTGTGAGTCACGTCACACAGAGAGAAAAGTGCCACCGTGTTCCAGAAGGTAGTGCTGGATAAACAAACACGATGACAGACACACAACAGCTCAAAAGGCCACATTACTGCCTGCTGTCTTACTTTACTGTTCAAATATTTATGTACTGCATGGTTTCCTGTTTACTGCGCACCAGCTTAGAGCTATTCCTGCAGAAAGAGAAATGAAACCGACTGTTTACAAACAAAACCACTGCACAGCACTGCACTTCCGCTGCCAGCACCATGTGTTCTGAAGGATGCAGAGGAGACGGGGGGTGACCGCAGCTCTCCTGCATGCTTGCTCCCCGGTGGGATGCTGGTTCTCCTGGTCTCATCCCCTCAATTAACATGCATCTGCATATGCCTACAGTAGATAAATTCCGTTTTGTTTCCCGTCAATGACCCCAAATCAAACGGTTAGCACACAAAATGCTAACAGCAGCCTTTAGCCAAAATCTCAAATCACAGTTAATTTGTTTGGCCACAATATGGCCCATTTTTCAATTCAAAATAACACGACTGTGACACAGTTATAAAGTTTTTGGATCCAGCATACGGCTGCTTGGTGTGATGGGAATGATCCAAATTCATCTGGGTTGTGTGGGCCATACTGAATTACTATAATTCGTTTCTCGACAGCATTTTGAACCTCCAGCCCAGGAGCGGTGAAGTCTGAGCGCTATCCCACAATCCCTCTGTTTGTATCCAAAATGACTTTGTCATAGATCACTGGTGCAAACTGTACGCTTTTCCCTGGAACTGATATCAAGTTTCTCGACCAAAAGGCAACCAAATCACGTGTTGATCTGAGGGCTGATCATTTTTGATTATGATAGGATGCCACCAAAAGCCCCTCTAGGATCTGTCCTTTTCGTCACCAGACTCAAGGCCTCCTGGCTGAGGTTTTGAACGCTGTGGAACATCAGAACTGGAGAGTGATTAGTGAATCTGTCATTCTGCATCCTCTTCACAGGAGCGATGCTTCAGAGAGATGCATCTCTGAAACCCAGCCATAGTTATTCATGCCAAATGTGTGAAAGACTCTGGAATGGTGATACTTGTAATTAATCCCTCTTGTTCTGTGGTTTGCCTGGTCTGAACGGTTTGGACATGCTGTGTGCAGATGAGTGTGATTAAGCCAAGTCCTGGTGGGTACCGTTACCCCCAAGGAGAACCGTGACTGGGCCTCTCATTCAAATTCTCTGCTTTGCTGTATAACCTGTGCTGGCCCAGTTAGGTTTCCAGCCCTTTCATACCGTGACCCTGATTTTGCATCACTATGTGGCACATGTCTTACTATAAGTCACAGTCGATAGCTGTGATCACATGGTGATGTCACATGGTAAACATCACAGCTGTGTCCTGCTGGAATCACACAGCCCCCATGTGACCACGTGCTCCGAGTGTGTTGTCCATGCCTGATTAACGTGCTAGCCAGAGCCTCGTCGTGGCTTGGCCTGCCGCCCTTCGGATTCTAGTGACAGCGCTCCCTCCTGCATGTGTCAGGAAAAAGCAGGGCTAGACGAGACACCGGGGTCTCCTCGCGCTAACATCAGAAGCCAGCGTAACCGCGGCGCTAACGTTGTGGCGCGGGTCATGCGACAGATCGGGCTGGTATTATTTATGGGCGAGCAAGGCTGCGTTTTTAGAAGCCCTCTGATAAAGCCCCTGGGGGCCAGACAACTCCACCCCCCCCCCCACCACCACGTGCTCATCGTCTGATTCCCCACATCAGTGAGCTACCATTTATAACGTAACATAACACAGATAGCAGCTTCAGACTGGCCTGTTTCCATATGGAAACTACTGCCTGAAGTGACATCCGGGAAGCTGTCACTGACACTAACCGATTTCATCATTTCTTCGGCAACGTCGCTGTAAAATAAACAAAATGCTCCCCACATCTCTGAAATGTTATATTTTTTTGTTATTCTCAAGATCCATTTGAAATTAAAACTCTATCCCTTTAATCCAATTTAAAATGAATTACTCCATGCCAGGCTATTATTATAATAATATAATATAATATAATATAATATAATATAATATAATAATCCCATCCTAATGCTACTACACACTTTTTTGCTCACAAGCCACAAATGTACGAATAAACATTCCAAATAAACATTAGACATCATTCATCACAGCCAATTACACTTCTGTCTCTTGGTATCTGTAACACCTTTACCTGAACACTCTGAAGTGAGTAAAGGCCGCCAGACAGGATCCAATGGGACCTTAATTACTACCCCAACCCTCACACCCTTTGGTTTTATTAAATGTTCTGTCTGTCAAATATTATTATAGCAGGCAAATTTTCTGCATTATTTGGCTTCAGCTTCAGATACTGCAGATGGGAACAAGCTTTGAAAATCTTGTCATAATGTCCTTGTCATTGCTTTTCTCTAAAGGGGACATCTTGTAAATTTTGTCAGAATTTGAATAATAAGTGGGAAAATATGCCCCCCCACACCAAGCCCTCAGTGTCCCAGGATTCGCAGCCCATCTGCGAATCAGTGTTGCTGTGATCCTTTAAGCCATTTTCATTGAATCTCAAGTCATTTCACATTTTCCTGTAATTCTGACAAAATTCTTAGTCGGCACGCAACAGATCTGGGCAAGTTTAATTATAGATTGTCTTAGATTATCGTCAGTCATCCTGTGGGATAAACATATTATAACCTTCCAAAACATTTTTTCCACCGTGCGGAAAATTAAAAACCAAGCGTGTTCTTCGTCGAGGAATGCGCGTCGTCTTAGAAACATCTAGATAAGCAGCTTCTGGAAGGTGGGGGGTACGAATGTGCTTCTGCTCAAAATGCACCTCAGACCTCCTCGCCTCCGGGGACTCCTTTCACAGCGCCTGGCCTCTAGCAGCTCGCTGGCCCTCCGCTCCATCATCCCCATCAAGGCGACTCCTTAAGCTTCCACTCACGCCGAAGACAGCGTCCCGGAGCAGCCCAGTGACCCCTCCGCTGGCTCGGGGACAGACTCTGCCTCTTTCTGCGTGGAGATGAAAGGGAATGTAAGTAAACGAACTGTCCCACTCTCCTGAAAGAAACACAAAGATAACTGTCAGCCGGGGCTGTATAAACAGACTGGGGGGAGGAAAAACAGCGTGATGGACGGTCCAGCACGGACGTGTCAGCAGCGAGATGCCCCATTCAGCCAAAGCTACCCCTCAGCTCCCCTAAAAGCCAGAACACATTTTTCCACATGGAGCAACATAGGCAGGAACTGCCAATGGGGGTTGAAGATGAAGAAGCTGGATCAGCTGACCTAGGGGGGTGGGGGGGCTGGAAAGTCACAGAGTCTCCCTCCTGAAAACCACCGGCTTCAGGTTGCAAAGTCGGCCACTGTGATAATCTGGGGGCCTCTCTGAGGTCATGTCCGGCAGGCCCCTGCGACCCGAGCTGAAGAAGATGTGTTTATTGGGGGGGGCGGGGGTACATAAGAGAAAATGGGAGCCTGAGACCACAGCCTTGGTGTGTGATTTGCATTTTTCTATTCAGTTACTTTTTATTAGGAGCATTAGATATCACAGGGACCCTTAGAAACTCAGCATAAAGCTTTATAAACTTGGGCTTTATTTATTATTCTGCGGCACTGATCCTTTAACAGTAGGAATGATGTTCCAGGCATCTGCTAATAATACACCCATGGGGGGTGTTACACGGGGCTCACTGGGGGTGCCAAGTCTATCAGTTCATGCGAGGCCCAGGCTTGATGGCAGAGAAGCCTGTTGTTAGGTGGGGGGGGGGGGGTGCTTAGATTGTACCGCAAGTCATGTAACTTGCCAGAGCTGGGGGGGGAATTTATAGCACAGCCTTGGGTTTAAATGGCAGCTGGATAAGTCCCTGCTTGGCTGTGGGGGTGTCAGTTACACGCGAGAGGCTTCCAGCTCACTTACACGCTGACACTCGGTGTAACTCATTCATGATCTACTCCGCAGCATCTACATGAAGTTCCACTCTTTTAGCTCCAAAATCAGTCAACTTGGTTCTGTTGTAGTGTTTCGCCAAAGCCTCTGTCACCAGGAAAATCCGGGTGACAGCAAGAGTGCAGGCAAGAGTGGAGAAAGCCTGGAATCAGGCACGCCAGTGATGTACGAGCCTCTCTCCACCGCTGCCACACTCCTGCTGAAATACTCCTGTTTTCTCTGGCTCTGCCTGTCCGACTCTCGCCGATGTCCATGCACAGGCAGCTCCACTCTCAGCATCAATCAACAGCCAGCGAGTCCTATACAATGAAGATCTGATGGAGCAAAGATGGAACAAAACCTGGGCTTAATTTATTTTAAAAAATATATATGTACAACCATCCTACGTTTGATTTAAGATCATTTCTGAAAAGTGCGTAAGTGTGATTTGGAGAAAATGTACATATGCACAAAAAAATATGCGTACGCCACTCTCCCGAATGTTCTCTCTATAAATCGTAAGTTATCGTGAAATCATTTAAAACTCCACCAATGCCCCCTAAGTAATATCATTAGCATATAAATGAGGTTGAGTCAAAGCTCAAATCCTCTGTTTGTTAACGGCAAAAAGAAGAATGTTAGCGAGGTTGAAATTGAGGTCCTTGCCAGTGTCCCAAATGCTTGCAGAGATGCTGTTTGTGAGCCTTCCAAGTGGTATTATTACTAGGGATCAGAGATGGAAAGTTCGGGTCCAGAAAGTACAAATCCAGACCAAGGTTTTGTTTCAACTAACCAGCTGAGTACTCTGTGACTGTGACTCTTTGAGCTCAACTAGTTGGTTGAAACAAAACCTTGGTCTGGATTTGTACTTTCTGGGCTTGAACTTTTCACCTCTGCTAGGGATGTCATGCTACCAGAAGTTTAGCAGTCGATACCAGTACCAGTGAAATTCCGCATTTCTCGATACCATGATAAAAACAAAATAAATCTTACGTACATACAACCCTTTATCAAAAACATTTGAACATTACAAAAACAGTGGTATGTAGCTTTCAAGTACGTATATAAAAAAACAATACTGTGCTTAATTAAAAGACAAGCACTTCGCATTTTATGGCACAGCATTACAATTGCAGTTCTCGAACGAGGCGTGATAAAATATGAAAATAATGAATAGAACTAATAATAAAATGAAACAACTATTAATATTATAAAAACTAACACCTAAGGACAGTGCAGCGCACGAGCACGGAATTACTTTCTAAAAGTAGGCTATCAAGTTAGAAATGGAGAGCAGAAGAAAAACGAATAATTAAACACAGGTAAGGAATTTGTTTCCATATTTGTTTACAGCTTACAAGATCGATCGTGGGAAAATGAAAAGCGACAAAGGGATCATGTCACCAATTTCAACGAACCTAAGAGCTTCAGAGTGGGTAGAACGCTTGCAGGCGTATATTCTGCTCCCGTCAGGTCTGGAAGAATTGCAACCTACGGTGTAGTGTAGAAAAACGGGCTCCGTCATGTTTCCAGAATTTTGGCATGGACTTGATACCGAAGCATCGGTTTCCGTGACATCCATACTCCGTAAAATCGGGACCATCTTTCCACACAGCTCAAACAATACCTGCGTATCAGTCATTCGTCATCGCTGAGCAAAGCCGTCTGCCTCATCTCTAATCTATTCTTCTTGTATGGTGGCCAATATCTTCAGAGAGCGCCAATTCTGCCGCTATTCACCACAGCATTTTGGGACCTTTGATAGCCTATGGATTGGCCAAAATGGTTTACAAGTGTGGAACTATAATATGTATGTTAAATAACTTTCCATCAAAGAGGTGTCAATTACGGTAATGGGGTTTGGAGAATTAAAATAATGTATATATTTGTATACTTTTGTGCAAACCATCACATGTAACTTCAACAGTGTGTTCAATCTGGCAATAAAACAACAGCATCTATTATTATTATTATTATTATTATTATTATTATTATTATTATTATTATGCAGACTCAATTAAGCAGCTCATGACATGGGACATGCTGGGACTGAGATTTCTGATTAATTGCAGTACCCTAACATTGCCACAAGGAAACGGTCGTACGGCAAGTTTGAACCTGACATGCAGATAAGTAGTTTTCCACGTCAAAAACTGATTTTAAAAATCTGAAATTTGGTGTGGATTTGACCATGCGCACAGGAAGACCAAAACTGTGCATTTATAAACAAGGCCCTGAGTCCCAGCTCTCCTCGAAGCCCGCTAAGCGTGATACCCGCAGGCCAGCTGCCCCCGGCTGAATTTAGCGCAGGTCTTTACTCATTTGTTCTGAGAAATTCTGCCGCATAGCATGAAGGCTGCGGTTCAGAGGCACTCAGGAGATCAGGGTCACTGCTCTCAGGCCATAAAAGATCTGCCGCAACTGTCCTTCATCTGAGACACCGCAGGTGAGCAGGCCACAAGGCCCAAATTACTGGGAGTGACAGATGGATGTAGACAGAGTGTGTGTGGGACTCCCATAAAGTCTTCCCTTGTTGCATTTGTTGCACAGTCATATAAAATGGGCAAAAAATACAAAGTACTGGACTTTGCCCAAGAATTAGCATTCATCCAACAGAGAGTACAATAATAAACCTGGCGGATTGATAAAGAAGCGAAGACACTTATATTAATTAACATATTTCCCTTTTGTTGAATGATTTCAATTACTTTAATGAAGCTATTTTCGGCATAATGAAGCTCTTTACCTTTGGCGCGGGGATGAAGGTGGAGTCCTTCAGGGGCTCCTTTCGGGGACAGAGCTGCCCTTTGAAGCTGCCTCTTGTTATTTTTCTGGTTGACAGATCAGAGCTATTGGGGGAAATCAAAAGCGAAGCGTTTGAGGAACACCGGGAGCACAGGGTCCCGCTGAGGTCCTTTCAGCGCAGGCTGACCAGCACAGGCTGCATCGGACTCCCTCTCCCAACCACCTGGGCTTCCAGGACCTCAGTCTGTCGCTCTGCATCCAGTGTCCCATCGTAAGTCCTCAGACAGGATTACTCAAACTAGACCAGTGGTCACCAGCGCGTTGACTAGTACCCCACAAGTAGCCAATGAATAGCTTGCATAACACATATTAGAAATCACGTTAATTTTACAGTTGTCACCCCCCACAATGGTCTACAAATTTGACCACCCCTACCCCCTCCCCCTGGTCCACAACCTAGCTCTCCACATAATTTTTTGTAGATCCCACTGTAAATAGCATCGGGGACCCCTGGACCAGGCCAAGACTGAACAAGGACAAATAGATGAAAGAGATGGATGAACAGATGATTGGTCCAAAATTCCTGAAACGCAGCTTCAAAGAAATTTTAGTGCATTTTAAATTAATATGAGTTGGTACATTTTTTTTACAGGAATTATAAAACACTAAAAATGTTCAGTGTAATAGATTTAGTTGTATTTTTCTCCCTCAGCAATGACATTAAATGCCACAGTTATTGTGTCAAAGATTTTGATTTCAAAGATTGTTCTCCACTGCCGAGACCTGACTGGTTGGATTTGGAGGACCTTCTACAAGTTGGTACATCTACTCCTCCCATTAGGTGGCTTTTGTTGGTCTCCGCTGAGAGACAAGCCACGGACCATTTAGCCATGCAACCGTCTGTCACGGTATGAGCTGCATCTGAGTTTGGCTCTGGTGCCACGCCCACTTTGCCACTGTCCAGTGAAGGAAAGTCAGTCTTTCTGTAGGTGTGATGTCTGCTGTTCCCTGAGCATGAAAAAAGGATTATTGATTATTGATTCTCACTGAGTACCTTGCTCTGGGCAAAACACCTCAGGCACACAAGAAAACAAGTGGTTGAGGAAAAGACCAAGGACAGCCCACCAAAGCTAACACGATTGTGGGGAAACATCCAGAGGTGCTTGTTACAGGACAGGAATCTCCTGGGTTGGCCAATTTGCCATATGATGAAGCGGCTGCATTTCCAGTTCGCGAATTTTAGTTTTAAGGTACCCGATTGGCTGGTGAAGTCTATCTAAGGCATTCACTGGCCAATCAGGTAGCGCTTCTCTCATGAATATTAATGAGTTTCCTGAACCACCCTGACAAAACAGGTAGCACATGTCAATGCGAGCACATTCCCTGGCCAATTAGGTAGCTTCTCTCATGAATATAAATGAGTTTTCCCAAACTACCCTGTAAAATGAAAATTCGCTTCCAGCTTGGTAAGTAAGGAGATCTGGCCTTTGGCATCCAGGAGCAGAGGGCCACCCAGAGACAGTGTTAAAGCATGATGATGTTCCTGGCAAAAGGGGGGGGGGGCACCCTGGAGGGAATGCCAGTCCATCAAAGGATACACACACTTACACTATATGGGCAATTTAGAGACACCAGTTAGCTTGGCTGCATGTTGAAACCCGCAGGACGTGGGGTGAACATGCAAACTCCACATGCAACAGAGAGAGGCAAGATTCAAACCCCAAGCTGGAAGGTGTGAGGAAAGAGCCCTACCGACCCCCTGAGCTACCATACCACCCAAGAGTAACAACATCACATGAAAAATGTGGGAAGTAGATAATTTTGTTCTTAAAGAGATATTACGACAGTGACACGGCCAGTCTGTTTGGAAGCAGCACACTCTTCCTGAAACGGGGACTTTTCTACCACTCTTAACGATTGGGCTTTTAATTTCAATTTCTTTTCAAAGCAGGCGCCTGTGATATTTTTCATCTCGGCCCAAAAATATAAAGAGCGGCACGGGATCCATATTTACCATACATCTGTCCCTCATAGAAGGGATGAGAAAATTAACAGCAGATTGAACGTGTCAGAGTCGCAGGGTGAATACCACACGCACCGTCAGTACCCCCCCTTCCCTGGGGGGCAGTGTGGGCGAGTCTGCTCTCATTACGCCCTCGTGGCTCCAAGCCTTGTCTCCAACAGTGATTTACGCTTGACGTCATCGGAGCTCAAAGCCGCCTGGTCCACGCAGCGCCGTCCCACGATTCATAGCAGTGTGACCATAGAGGCCTCATTCTTCTGAGGCCCAACTCAAGCAGCGCGGGACAGACGGGATCTCGATTTTCTCTGATATCTCCTCCTGCCTATGTGACGACCGCATGGACACGGGTGCCCCTAAGCCCTGCCCCCCCTCGGGACAGGATACTCAGTGTGGGCCAGCTCTGCGACCTGACATCTGATCTGCGAGCAGATCTTGCTGACCGTGGACATTGATGGATTGCAGAGGTGTGGATGGCGAGCTTACCGATGAGCGACGGGACGCGGCCCCTTGGCTGCTCGCAGCTCCCTCGTAAATCCATAGTACTCTTCGCCCTTGTGAAGGGAGGCCCACACACTCCGCTCGTTACGGTAACCGGCGCTCTGACACTCGAGCCGTTTCTCGGGGACTCACCGACGCCATACACCTGCCCCGCAGCGTCGTCCTTCAGGTTATTCTCACACAGAATTAGGACTCTGTCAACCTGAGATCTGATTACCTTCCCCCAGACAAAGAGGGGCCGGAACAAACTTGTGAGTAATGACTGGTATGTGTTGATTCCTCCGTTGCCTTAGCTGATGGGGGGGGGGGGGAGAGGAATTCTCCGGGGTTGCCTCCCCTCCCCACCCCCTCACCGTGTTTTCAAAGATAAGGATCCCCTCCCCATTGTGCTTCTCAAAGTCAACTTTTCTTCATGTCATCAGTGTTTACAGAGCAGTAACTCAGTCTCTCCCCTGTTCAGCTGCGGTTGAAGTGGCCAGGTTGAATGACGTGAATTAGCGTTGATTGATTTACATGATGTCAACGGCGGGACCGCTCTGATCTGGCCTCAGGGGCTTCTGGCTGCTACAAGCTTAAAGCTGCGCCCATTTACGCCAGTGGATGATGACACTGATGTGGGAAGGAGCACATTGCGTAGGTGAAACCGCACCAGGAGAACCATAAATCACTGAGGACGGGGACTCGCCACGTCCAATCAGCCGAACGTGTCTGCAGGTTCCTGGAGCAGCCAATTGAAAGGCTCGGAGGAGGATAGGAAGCCAGAAGGTGACTCTCCATTGTTGACAAGCCTCTTTGTTCCTCATTTGTTCTGGCATGTGGCATGCAGAGATCCTCCCCAGATATCTGCTGGGTGTGGGGAGGGGGGCGTGGCCTGTGTTGGGCCTAATGGATCCTCAGCGACAGGGTTGAGCGCCAAACCGGAGATGTTTTCTCTTTGAGTGCAGACCACGCCACCCCTCCACTGTGGGCGGTAAGAAAGTAATTCTGCAGGTCGAGTCTGTTTCCGATAGTCCCCTGTTGGGGACACTCAGGACACCGATGTTGCAGACCTTTGGCCGGCACACCGTGTGACTTTGGGTGTTGGGGTTTCGGGCCCCCTGGTTATCGTGAAGCCCTCATACAGTGACAATTGCTAGCTTAGCCTCCGCTAATCCTTGTTAGAGGTAATGTTCATGACTTTTTCTACGGCAAGCCCTCAGTGACACTCGCTAGCCTAGACTCTGCTAATCCTGGTTAGCAGTAACGCTCATGACTTTTTCTACTGCAAGCCCTCAGTGACGCCTGCTAGCCATGCCTCCGCTAATCCTTATTAGCGGTAACGTTCATGCCTATTAGCCATCCTGTCCTGGGTGTTGTCAACACGCTTCCCATTCACAGGCCTTCCGACACACTGGCGGTCAGGGTGGGCAGAATACGGGGAAAGCGTTTGTTAAAAAAAAAGAAGACTCATACATTTTAATACGGGCCACAGTGTCAGGCAAGAGGAACCAAACACAAAACTGCAGGCCGGCTGTTTGCTTTGGAGACTTGCCCTGCAGTTTGAAGAGCAGAAACCGTCTCACTGGATGTTTGAATATGGAGGAAAGGGGGAGTCTTGCTGTCACTCGGGAATATACATGACCCCTGGACTGTCTAATGTATATGGACGTGACTTCCTGTGGAGGTGGCGACCAGAGCCGACTGTGCATAAAGACAGATCCCAGATTGTCATTGTCTGAGGTAGAGAAACTGAAAAAAATCACTTGTACTTGATTTAGTAATATGATTTAAATAATTTATTTAGCAGACACTTTTATCCAAAACAACATTTACTAATGCAGGGCGCGATAATCACCAGGGCAACAGGGGCTATAGGTCTCGCTCAACAGGCCAGTAGTGACATCACTCTGGGATGCTGGGACTTGAACTAGCGACCTTCCGTTCACAGGCACAGCGCACTAACCCGCACACCTCCCCCATATTCAGAATCAAATGTTAATAGTCTAATGAAATGTGCTAATGGTGTCAGTGCTCATCTCTTCCCATTATTTCAGTTAAATATGGGCCTAAAATCCCCTGAAAAATGTAACATTTGCAGCTAATCATGGCACTTTATTAATGAATTATTTCTTTGTATTTAGCATTTCTTACAGGGTCCTCCTGAAGCAGCTGTGTCATGGGTTTCTGGCATGGAAACGCTCATTAAGCAATTCGCGTTTCATCGGGAATTCATCTGGGCCCCGGCACAGCGGCTCTGAGCGGCCAATTCTCATGCAGGTTAATCTGCCAGATTCGGTTTCAGCGCCTTGTTTCAGGCTTGTCCTTATCTTAACCCGTGAAGTTAACACAGAATCCCTTCAAGGGCCCTGATGAATCCTCCGGGATGGGTCAGGTGTGCACTACACCTGTGCAGTTACTGACGTCACTGTGATTTAACTGAATGATGTATTCAAGCACAACCGTGTTGCAGTGTTTCTGTGTTAGGGGGCAAAAACGTAAGAAGCATAAAGTGTCTTTAGTGGAGTCAGTTTTGAGATATGTGAGTGTAGAGGGTGCTTGCAAAGGAGGGGGGCATCAACTGGGCTTCTGGGGGAGGAAGGGGCATCAGGTGGACCCCTGCCCGCAATAACAGATTAATTCGTACAGGAGGCAAAGGTTTTGCAGAAGAGCAAACGGCATCCTGCTGGCCCGGCGGATTTGGGTCCATTAAAGATGTGAAGAATGTTCCAGGAGTCCGTGACTTATTAAAACATGGGAGCGGACGCAGCCTGTCTGCCAGGTGTATCGGGCTTCCCGGGGAAGGATGCCTCTGCTCTCGCACGCTGACAGGAAATGAAGTCTGCGGAGAGACAGGCCGCCGCTTAGGAGACCAAGGGGCTGAGGAGCAGCGGAGATCCAGCTTAAACTCTGTGACCCCACATGCCAGACCATGCTCCGGGCCCCGCGCACGCTGCTGGGGGGTGCTTCTTAGAATTTCCCTGCACACCCCCGTAAATAGAGTTCCCATATCCGCTCCTCTTCTTTTCAGTGTAACCCGTTTTTGCAGCCCAGTTAGGAGATACGCGGGGCAGGACTCAGGTGGAGGCTCAGACAGTAATCAAACCCCCATCCTATGTGACCAGTGGTAGGGTGCTTCAGGGGCCCACACCCCCCCAGCGCAAGTGATGCTGCACTCCAGTCACCTTGGAGGTTGGAAGTCGGAGCTGGGAATGACGTCACAGCCGAGTTAACCGCATTCCAGTATACTTGGATATTCTGGATTACTCAGGATTTCCTGCTTAGCCATATAACTTGTCGGATTAAAGGTCGTCTGGGCTAAATGAGAGTGATCAGAGATAAAGTCCATTTAAACTGCGGTACCTTAAATCACATAAGTTATCCGGCTAAGCAAGAAATCCTGCTTTGTGATACAGGCCCCTGATTTGACAAACCTTTACCAATGTTTTAGGCACCTCTACTTAAAATATGTCCCACTTTAGCCGATCTCATCCCATTTTGCTTTTAACATTTAAACTGGAATTTCCACTTCCAGTTAGTTTTTTTTTATTATTTCACGAGGTGGTGGAATATGGTTTACACTAGCCAGATTAGCCAGTGTTAGCAATTTCATTATGCTGTATTTTGCACATAAAAACACTGTAGCAACACATCCACAGATAGAAGCTGGACAGTATTGTGTGTGCGACCAATTTAATGACACAGAAATAAGACACGAGTGCTAAAAAACATTATGTAACCACAGGTTTCACTTCGGTTGATGAAGGGTGCAGCCATCTTGAATTCTGAGGGTCTTCTGACTTTCTGAGTCAGAACTCTGACTTCAGAGAGCGTTCCAATTGAAATTTCTGACTAGGAACTCGGAAATTCTGACTTCCGAGTTCGAATGGAGCGCACCAAGAGCCTTTGGAGGAAGAAAGCCCTCCATTTGCGGAGCTCTCTTTCTCATGCTCCTCGCTATGCTCCTGAGGCGGTGATCCAGCCCCCACCTCCTGCGCCTCCTGGCACCCGTGAGGGCATTCCGAAATTCCCCCGTCGCTGCAGTCTTCCCAAAAACACAGTCCGTGCAGAGGGCCGGCGTTCTCTGCTCTTCCCGAGCGGAGAGATCGGGTTGACACTCGCCGATGAGCCCGTGTGGAACCGGCACCGACATCAAACGCCGGGCCGGTCAATGCTCTCGGCGTACTCCGTGGTGAGAAGCACGTCCAGGCTCGTGGGGTGGGGGGATGGGGGCGGCCTCCCTGATATACCTATTCAGACCGAAAGCCACCCCCCTTCTTCTGTGCCCCTCTGGGAACAGCGGCCGCTAATTAGCAGACTTGGGGAACGGGACAAAGGCAGGGGCCACAGCACTTAGGTGATGCTGGGGGGGGGCAGCCTCTCCTCTTTCATGCATATGCAAGCACATCCGGACGGGGGGGGGGAGCACTGACAAAGGAAGGGGGGTGCAGCCTGCGGGACACTCACAAAGCAGGGCGGGGGCCCACGTTCACTGAGATGTGGTGTCTGTTTGCCTTTCAGTCACATCGCCCACTCCCCCTCCTGCAGAGGAATGCCTGCGGGGGGAGTCCATCTCCTAATTGGATTACTAGCTCTTCTGTCACACCGGGATCTTGCTAAGGGCGGGGAAGGGGGGGGGGGGGGCCCCAATGGGTGAAGATGCCACCCAAGCTAACACTTATAACATAACACATACAATACATAACATATGTACCATATATAACGCAACATATATTGCAAAGAGAGGGTGGCATGGTGGCGTAGTGCTTAGCACTGTCCCCTTTCACCTCTGGGACTTGGGTTTGAGTCTCCATCATGGTTCCATGCGTGTGGAGTTTGCATGTTCTCCCCATGTCGTTGTGGGGTTTCCTCTGAGTACTCAGGCTTCCCCCCACAGTCCAAAAACACGCTGAGGCTAATTGGGGTGTGAGTGACTAGTGTGTGAGTGTGCCCTGTGATGGGTTGGCGCCCCATCATGGGTTATTCTCAGTTTTGTGCCCATAGGCTCCTGGACCCCCTGCGAATCTGAATAGGACAGGTGGGTACAGAAAATGGATAACAACCTACAACATAACATCCTGCCCTGTCATTTTCAGGTGAACCCGCCCCCCCCAAACCTGAAGGCAGACACAGAGTGCGTGTAAACGTGTAATATGATTGGGTTCAAACAGCGTGCTGGTATCACTGTGTCCGTAGTTCGGAGCACAGCTATCTTGCTTAAGCAAGCTCCTCGCGTCCTGCCTGGTTACTGTTACCATGGTAACCTGCCACTGTACAAGAGGGTGGTCTCCCAAATCCCACCACATGCCTTTCAGACTGTCCTGCTGCCTCTCATGTTATCATATTACGGGACTGTAGGCTTTGGGCCCCCAGTGAAACATTCAGCAGCTCAGGCACGATCCGGAATGATCCGGAACAGGATCACCTCCACCAATCTGTAAACAGGCAGCTGGTGGGTGATGAATTCCGTGACTGTGGGTATGAACCCCTCCAAACCCACTGGAGGATCCATCCCACCTGCACTTGGTACAGGACAGACAGGAAAAGACGGCCTCCACAAATTGACGAATTGCTGGGAGGGTAAAGACTGGCCCCATAGAGTGGTGACGCGTGTTGGGCTCACGTGGGATAAAGTCAGCATGGGTAGGGGGGTGAATTTGCTGAGCGCGGCTGTCCGGTAGGTGCCCCCGCCGAGTCCCTGGGGCAGAAATATAACTGGAATCTGCACCTGTTAAAAATCGTGCCCTGTGTAATGTTCCAGCCTGCGGAGAAATGCCCCACGCATTCCTCACAGGAAACCAGTCCACATCAGCGGTAGGGTCCATCAGGCTTGCACTGACCTGGCAAAATGGCGATTTGTGGTGATTCCTCTAGCCAGGCAGACCCTGCTTTCTACACTTACCATGTGACCAAATTATACTGAGCCACTTAGGGCATGGTGACATTTTGATCCCATATTTCCATGCTCGCACGGCTGCAGAGAACTATATTTATGCGGTAGTTACCAGGAACAGCACTGCAACCCAGGCCAGTGAGCAGAGACTGATGATGCCTGCACATTAACCCTGAAGAGATCAGCCTGCCCTACGCCAGCAGATAATGACCTTTAAGAAGAAGCTTTCTGTTAGATGTTTATTTATTAAACATGGAATTGGGCCCAGGAAGTCATTATGTCACATCCCAGAAGTGGCAATATTGTTGGGCCCTAGTAGATAGGGGGGGGCCTCTCCCAGGCGCTGTGGCTGCTGTTTGGGGGGTGGGGGACACAGTGGATGTGTGGGATGTGTCAGCTCCTCATCACCTTCACCGGTAAGTTTCAGGGTCACTGAACGGACAGCCACCCCCCCACCCCACCCCAGATCTCTCAGTCGCTGCGTGCTTTCTGGGATTATATTTAATCACCCCCCTCCTCCCAATACACACACACCCCTCATCACCTGCAGATTTTCCGTCTTGCCCTTCTGACCCCCCCCACCTCAGTTTAGCGGAATATGTGGCCTGATGTCAGTTCCTGAGCTGGGGGGGCTGGGGGAGATCCCATTAAGTGCTCACCAAGATGGCAGGTATCCTAGTGGGTGCAGGGCACAGGGAGGGGGCAGCTGTGGTGCGAGTGTGAACGTGACCAGCCTGCTCAAACCTGCAGCCCCAGTGTTCCTGTGAGGGCCTACGGCGCCCTCTGCAGGGCTGGCGAGGACAGCCTCCCCTTGGAAAGCAGGACCATAGCCATTCCCGGTCTGCCATTCCTCCCTAAGGCAGCCAGGTGTTCTTTACTGATCCCACCTGCAAACTAACAATGATGACCAGTCACTGGTGCCCACAAATATCCTTCTGGCTCTGCCCCACCCACTTTGTCCCCCAGGTCCTGTCCTCAAAGCTCTGTCCCCTGGCTTTGTCCCGCCAGCTATCCTGCTCTGCTCTGTTGACTGTCTTGATAGCTGTGACCAAGTAACTCTGTCCCAGTGACTCTGTCCCAATGACTCTGTCCCTTGCATTTCATCCAGCTCTGTCCCTCTGCCTGGCTCCGCCCCTCCTGTACGGTCAGCGAGCAGCACCATAATGAAGACATTGATAAAGATGCCCCGTGAAAGTGGGAGGGCTGGGGTTAAGGCAGGGGGGCCCACTGCTTCCTCCCCCTCCGTGCAGATCTGGGGACGTGAGGGTGGGAGAGCGGAGATGTGCAGAGTGGGCGTGTGCAGGACTGAGCCTTATTCTGACAAGATGCTCTTTGTGATAATCCGTGTGTGTAGTGCCGTGATAGGTCACCCCATGTGTCACCTCAGACGTCACTCCCAGTGTAATCTTCTGGGTCACCCGGTGGGTCTGTACTCAGACATCAATGTAGGTACAAACGGTGGGGGTCGGGTAGTGGGGGGGGGGGGCTCAGCATTGGATGTGTCCTTCTTGATCTTGTGCAGTCTTCTTCTATTAGGGGAACCCCTTCCTGGTTGGGGAAGCAGGACACCCCTTTGATTTCTGACGAGGCAGATCCGCTCCTAGAACCCCCGCCATAGCTGGGCTGAATCTACGATGACAATTTGCCCATTAATCGAGCGCCAGGGTGGGGTGGTGTGGGGCGGGCAGCTCTCAGTCAGCTCGCGTTTCACCCCAGCATCCAGGCCAGGAACCTGGAGTTTGGGGGCTGAGGGGTCTATTGCTCCATAGTTCCAACCTGGGGGGCACAGACAGCTGCCCCCATCTGTCGGGGGTGGGGTATGAGCCTCCCTGCTGTGGTGAAGGGTGTCTGACCCCCATGCACGCCTGCCCGCTGCCCCCCCCCCCCCCGGGTAAACAGAAGTGGCCTGATGACCTCAGTGCCTCCATGACAGTTGTTGTCACTGCACGTCACTGCATGTCACTGTGTGACAAGCTGGAGGAGCACTTGCTCCAGTCTGGAGGTACATCAGACATGGTGAACCCAGATGCTCCTTAGAGATCCCTAAACTGTGGCCCTTCTGGCAGAAGATTCCCCGACAGGCTTAGGAGGGCTTTTATTAAAATGAATTTAGTTTCGGGCATTTGGTGGACGGCCAGGTTTTTACATCTGCTATAAATTCATACGACCAGATTTAAGACACCTTCCTGTAAAACAAGGATCTCTTATTGAAAAGGGACGGCGCCAGTATACGACGACAAAGACTCGTGGTGGTTTAAAACCTTTGAATGTGGCCTGCTCAAGACCTGTTGCTTACAGCAGAATAAATGCTGTAATATCATGTAACATGTTTTTAAAGATCAAACATAGATAAATATGAACAATAGGGCAAGCAAATGAAAGAATTTGAGAAATGGCTTCAAACTAGTCCTGGTTTCACGGCGTGTGGTTACGATTGGCCATAGTGCGAGAATGTCACTTAAAAGCTGGACGGGGACATTTGGGCGCCTTTAGGGACACATCCCTGCGTGCGAACACTCGACAAATACCCCCATCGTCCTCGTCTCTTTTCATCTGCGAGCAATTAGGTTGCGCCAAACAACTTGTGAAATCAAATGTTCCTCTGCAGAGATAAGCTGGTTTGCTGCCGACGCGGACATGGGTGCGAGCAAAGAGGAAAGGCGTAAATAAAACATTCAGCTGTGTGACTCACTTTGAAGGGAGATTTCTCTTGTGAAAGCTAACGAAATACAGATTTTTGGAATACAGGGAACAGAAAAATGTAATGTCTAGGACATGCAGATTTAAAATCTTTGGACTGGGCTGCTCCGTGAATCAAGGCCATTATTTCCGACAGGTCTTCCAGGAGCTACTCGAACCCGCTGCAGGGGTAACTTGGACAAAGTTGTATGCGATTGTTTGCTAGTTTGCAAGAAACAGGGCATGAAACCCAGCAGAAACCCAGCTGAGCAAATCCCTTCAGGATAACACATCACAGAGCTGTCGGAGCAGCAGATATCAGTGTTCGTGCCCCCGGTGTCAGTCACTGAGCCTTACTCGTCTGTGGTGTGGAGTACCGGTGCACCATGGGATGTTGGGGAGAGGGGCAGGAATGCAAGGATGGGTTTCCCCAGGGGGGTTGAAATGCTAAATCTAAATATGGAGATGGTTACCCTGCGAGTGTAGGTTACCGGGCCAGCAGTGCCAGCAAAAGACAGGGACGAATTCTCACCTGCTTTTTGCATCTGTATGCCACCTTCTGAAGCCGTTTACAGTTTCTAGGCATGAATCCCTTGCAGAATGACCCATTGGCTGACTAGGAAGAGGTCGTCAATGTCTGAGGGTATACTCACGCTAGGCGATCCGTACTGTGCACGAGCACGTTTGACCCCCAAAGTCTTGTTCATCTGACTAGCAGGATCACTCCGTTCCGTACACTAAATCGAGCCAGGCCTGCTTTAAAGGTGGGCCCAGGCATGGTTCAGTTGGACTTGGGCATGGTGCACATCTATACTGTGATCGCCAACACAGACATGACGTCAATGATGTGACTGGCACTCACATGTGCACATGTACACTATACATGCACCAAACCTGGAAAGAATGGACTGTACAGATTGGGTAGCGACAAACAATCACCAAACAATGTTGGAAAGGGATGACTTTGGTCTACAACAGAGGTGCGGAGTTTGCTGGAAATTTAGGCTGACAAGAATATCAAGGAACAAATAGATGCAACAGACAAAAACACAGATATTTTGTAAAATCAGGGAATCTCTTCGAATACGTGCAGCACGATTAAATGAAAATCACTGTGTTGCATGCTCGATAAATCTATGAGGACCGTTTGTCATCGCGCCGAAAATGACTCTAAATAAGACACAAAATAAGGACTTTATTCATGAACTCCATTGTGCTGTGCGATAGCTCTTTTCTTCCTATCAATTCTTCAACACAAAAAAATCACAGAGTGATGACAAAAGCACAGACCAGCGGGGGAGGGGGTCAATCATACTCAGCACGGTACAAGGCAACCAGGCCAAGTGTGAGTACACCCTGAGATGGCAGTGAAGGCATGAACTGGGCGTCTGACTTGTGCTTGTAAATAAACTTCAGTTTCTCTGCGGTATCGGACGACTGCACCAGGAGTGTCTCAATATAAAGTTTCATGTTCAAATCTATGCAGACCGACCGATTTTTGTCCCAAAAATTTTTTTTGAATTAATAACAAATATATAAGCTAAAAATTCAAAAATGAATGAAAATTAAAATCTTGCTGTAGCTTTCACAGAACATGAAAATATTAAACATGGGTCCAGCTGACATGGTGAAGATCTGGTTTGCCCCCCCATGGAAAATAAGGGCCCAGGCCAGCATTACTGGGAGGTCCTGTACAAAACAGAGGGTGTTCACTTTGGGTTCTCATTCTGTTAGGTCCAGCTGTTGTACCCTTAAGCACTGCGCATAGCCTGATCTACTCCCGTAAAATACATGGTCGTATAAATGGGTCTGGGATACTGTGGATAAAAACAATATGATAAGAAGCAAAGTATAAATGTGTTCCAAGAAGAAGAAAGGATGTTCTTCCCAAGAGCCAGAAGAGCAGCCAAATTATGCTGCAGGGATCGTTATTTTTCTCCATTTCGATCTGAGCTTTGAAGTGGAGGCTGAGCCAAGGCTCAAAGGGCAGAGTATCTGACCTAGAATGGGATGATGACACTGCAGTAACAGCTGAGCCGAGCAAGTTATACAATAAGGAGAGGCTCCAGTTCAGTGAGCGTTTGGCTACGTGTGAGCGAGGCACTCCGTCCGAATGGCACGGGAGCCGAACGGCCAAGCGAACGCTGTAATCCACCAGAGAGCAGCAGCCTTTGTCAGCCTCTGGCCGCCCTCAAAGGCCTTTGGAAATTCTTGGCCAAGAGAGAGGGAGGGAGGCAGAGGGAGATGGTGGGGGTGGAGGTATGGGCAGGGTGGGGGGTGTGACAGGAACGGGGAGGGGGCCCCTTTGTGAATTCAGGCAGTTAGATTTGGGTTTAACTTCCCCTGTAAGCCCTGCTTTTATGACAATATGAACCTAGAATAGTTTTAAATATGTTAAGGCCATTTCGTTTAACCAAGTGTTTTATTTAGCTCTTGGCCACTTAACAGGCATTAAAACAGTACAGAGGTGCAAAGGACTGGGGAACCACTATTCTCACTTTGCGGGATCTGGCTGAACGCGGAGCCCCCTTTACAGACTCAGGAAGGTATTCAGTCCTCATTGGCATGTTTTTATTGGTGCCTTTAGGACCTGCTCACCGTGAAGCTGATCAGAAACTACTGAGAAACAGTTTGATCATACATACAGTCCAGGAACAGTTTCCACCCCACTGCAATTCGATAGCGCAACACAATGCAATAAACTTCATAAATGCACAACACTCGTTACGGGACAGAAAGACATATTGCACTTCTATATATGTACTTTTATATGCGTTTTAAATATTTATAATTTATCTAGCCATATATTCTTCTTCAGCCGTTTATTATTTTGTATTTATGCCATAAATACATACCTCTGCGGTTCCCATGTTTACCTTGATGTTGTGTAAGTGACTTTGCCTTTTTTGTGCTTATTCTGCTCGATGTGCATGCCATCAAGTGGATCGTGCGAATAAGCATTCATATGTACTGATGTATAAAAGGCAAAAAAAGAATCTCGAAACTCGGCTGGACTCCTTGCAGCCATTCCCTGGCGTTTGGTCATCGTCTGGGTAGTTTACAGGTGCCGGGGCTTCAGGGTGGGGCCGCCCCTTGCTTACGGAAATAAACCTAATGAATGTGCGCCTGTTTCATAAAACTAATCAATGCGTTTGGGGTCATTTCCTCCGGGAGGGTTTGATCACCAGGACCAGGTGTGAGGTCCGCCCAGTGCCGCCCTCTCTGCCTTTTGTTTCTATCCTAATGCAGATGGTTCGGTCACTGGGGGTCCCGTTAGAAGTCCGATCCAGACCGAGGCGTGTCAGGGTTCACGGGCGTGAAAACACGTACAGGTCCAACCTGCCTATTAATCAATGGAAATGCAAAGCGCGTCTCCAGCTGTCTTTCATGTTTAACTGCGTCCGATACCTTTTAATCAAATACAAACTCTTGCTTTTAATCATTTTTGCAGACGTGACGCGTTAAACCAAATAAAACGTTTTTGGTTCGGGAAACAGAAACACGCGTAAATGGCCCATCCTGCGGGGGGACAGTGTGCGAGCTGAGTCGCTTCGGTTCACTGACTGATCGGAGTCGTTTCCCCAGCAGCCCCCTCCTCCCCGGCCGGCAGACGGTGTGTGAGCGACGCTCCGCTTCGCGTAAATACGCCACGGCTTTATGACTGTAACTCGGTAGGATTAGGGTGTTTGCACGGTCGTTGCGGTGTGTGAGTGTGTTGGCGTGTATATGTGAGTGCATATGTACATGTGCGCGTGTTTGCGGGCGGCTCGCCGCCCCACGCGCGCTCTCGGGGACCGAGGCTGGTCGGGGCGCAGACCGACTCCGCTATTCACCGGCACCTCCTACTTTAACACTGATCGCTATAATTTCCTTCTTTCTCTCTTTTTTTAATTTCGCACCTCCACCCCCCCCTCCGCTCTCCCCCCTCCCCCTGTCCCTTACCCCTCCCTCTCTCCCTCCCTCTCCCCCTCCCCCCAGCCCCTCTCCCCCAGGCTCAGGTTACCACTGCCGGACTCTCCAGGCGCACAGTGCCGGTTCCCCTGTCCTTGTCCCAGCCTCCTGCCTCCCAGAGCCACCCAGCGGCCCCTCTGATTGGACCCCGGCGATCGGCGGCTCTGAGAGCTTCGGGACGTGTTTCAACAGATGGTTGGGGTTAGTGTGTCATCACACTGGAGAAAGGATTAGAGAGGGAAGGTTGCCTTCCAGGATCTGTGTGGTCCCCCAAGACTGAACCTTTATGAGAGGACCAGCCTGTGGGAACCAGAGGAGCCTCCATCCAGCATCAGGTAGCTGTATAACCTTCACTTCCGCTGGGCACGCCTGTGATCGCGGGTCAGTCTGAGCAGGACGTCCACGCTCTTCAGAAGTCACAGGAGTCTGCACGCTTAGCAGAGATCACTTAGCATTTTCTAAGCATGGCTAAGGAACAGAAAAGTCTTAATTTTATTCACCTCTGTGTCTGAGCTTGTTGTAAAGTTGTAGTTCGATCACAGAAGCTGTGGGAAACTGGGTGTAGTGTTTTAGTTTGTGACTGTGGACCTCTGCGTGCGTGGTCACCCAGGGGGGGTGGTAACTGGTAAGCTGTTAATGGCTTTTATGGAGCTTCTGGAGGTGTCATGAGGAACACCGCTGTCCCGTGGAGGAATGCCCTGTTTTCCCATTTGGGGGGGCACCACAGTTGCGTGGCCCTGCGTGACACGCGTCCCGCACGCGGCGGTCCCCTTGCACAGAACGCCGGCTGTTCCCGCGCGCACACTGAGCGGTCTGTGTCGCGATGCACCCGCGCATATCGCCGCCTTGGCTTCATGTTTCGCTTGTGTAAATACTTAATATCAGTCTTGTTTATATTCAGCATGTCCCGGCCAGGGCTGCCGGCCTGCCTGCTAAATGGCCGCGCTGTTCGCAGGCGTCTTTGGGAGGCGCTGTCAGGTCGGCACACTCCTGGGAAGCCCTAAATTTATGCCCCAGTTAAAGTATTTCGCCAGGGTGTGCGGGGTGGGGTGGGTCGTGCGGGTGGTTTGAGCTCGGCCAGGGTGAGTGGAAATGCGATGTACAGCTGTTAGGATCTGCCGGTGGCCGCCGCGGGACCTGCTGGCCGAGACAGTCCCCTGTCACCGCGACCGTCCCCTGTCACCAAGCTGGGCGGGCAGCACGTCGGCCTGTGACCTCTGACTGATGTCAGCGTTTTGTATTTCATTTTTTGTTGCTAACGTGATGTAGATTTGAGCAGAGATATGATAGTTGCGTAGTGCGTAACGGAGACCTGGTGTAGCAGCACAGGTTATAATGAAGTATGAGATGATTGGCATGTGGGAGAGGATTATATCCCGTCTCCGGGAAACTGGGGGGTGGGGGGCTCGGGCTCAAATCATGTCCCTTTGACTACCAGCCATTTGAGGGGATTGTAGCAACCCCCCCCCCCATGCAAAACTGAAGCCACACACATAGTACAGCACCCCCCCTCCCCAAAAGAGCTGTATACTGGGGGTGCTTTCGGGCTTTCAGATCTGCGGCATCCCTGTGAATATCTTTTCCGAAGGTGCTTTGGTGAAGAGCAAGGTCCCTCAGACATGAATTGGGCGTTTTCTCCTCTCACCCGGACAAAGATAGCCCTTTTCCCAGGGCCACTGCCTCCTTGGACTTGCAGAAATTTAAAATGGATTAAATAAGTCTGTTCTTTTAAAGGGGCCATTTAGTTCATTAGGAAGGAAATGATTTTATGCGATAGCGTTTGGGGTCATTAACTTTATGGCTGTTGCTAAGCACACTCCTCTGCCCGGTTACCGCGGGTCCAGGAGGCCGTCAGCGTGTGTCGCTGCCCCGTTTGTCTGTGGGGGCACTAAATACTCTCACAGTTGTGTGTTGATGTTGGTGGGGGGGGTGGGGCTGGTTTGGCATCGCCAAACATGAACAAATAGCAGCAGCAACCGCAAATCACTGGCTGCTCCCAGCCTCTCTGTGCCAACACAAATATTGTTTCAGGAGTTCCTCTGTGGTCACTTGGGTTTGCTGCCCTGGGGGACCATCAGGGAGATATGGGGTGTGGGCGCTGTCTGGGCACGCAGGGGGCGGGGGGGGGG
>JAODJU010000033.1:19983640-20007116 GCA_026776725.1 Gnathonemus echidnorhynchus
CGGGGGGGGGGGGGGCGGGGGGCAGGGGGTCAGGAGGCTGCTGACACCCCAGGCCGTGCCAGGCCCTGGGGCTACAGAGCCGCAGCCTGAGGGCAGCCGTCCAGAGCAGCATCAGGACCTTGCTTTGATTTACGACTGCGGGACCAGATTCATTCAGCGGTTCATTTCACAGCAGGCGGCCCGTTTAATGAGGAGGTCTTGTACCGCAGGAAGGTCTGTCTGACAGCGACGGTCCATCTGCGGTTAAATCTATCCCTTAATGTGGTCCTTCCTGGTAACACCAAGCATGGCATTGAGCTTCCTGAACCAACACCTCTGATTTGCATTGGTGTCCTCCTGCACACACAGCTAGGAAATATGCCGTGTTTAACAGCGAATCAGCTTGTTTGTTAGTGTGTTACTGTAGATGATGACAGTAACATGAACCCCCTCCATTCACTGAGCCACCAGCCTTTGTAATCAGAGACACAACATGAGGGATACAATATCAATCCTCTGAGATGTCCCCAGATTGGAGGGAGGGGGCAGGTTAATTATTACGCTGAGCGAACCCCTGCCCTGCACTGTTATTCAAGGTGACTGAAAGGTATATTTTACCCATCATTCATCTCTACAGCATTTTCAGGAGTGATCCAGGTCATTTTGGTGCGTCAGTGTTGCCCACCCGGGATTCGACCCAAAACCCTTCTGGTGAGGAGCACAGAGTGAAACAGCTCACTAAGGCAAACTTAAACACCTCCCCTGGACCTCTGAGACCCTTGCCCTGGCTACAGGGGCACATGGTGAACCATTCAGACCTGACATATCCAAAGGAGTTTGTAACAGCCACAATCTGATGAGTGCAGATGAACGAGGGTGGGGGGCACCCTGAGACACCCAGGGACAGCAGTCAGCTTGCTGCCGTAGCTCCAGTCGAAGGTCATTTTTGCCATAAACATGTCTCCATAAAGAGATGTGCTGTACTTTTATCATTCTGGAGTTCATTATGTCACATCACTGCTGATCTTCTGATCTGCTCATATGATGACCAGGGCAAATATCTGCTGAATTAAGTTAAGCTTCAGCTGAGGCCCACAATCTTGCTCAGACTTGATAACCTTGCATCTTTACGTCAGCGTCTTGAGGTTCCACAAGATTGCTTCGGTGACGACTGAAAGAACCCAACAGCACAGGGGGTGGGGGCAAGTGAAGCTGGCCAGCTCTGCTCAGACAGACTGCAGGATTTACCGCCTCATACACTAATACCCGGTTAACTGGACTGGGTTCTTAAAGCACTCCAGGCAGATCAAATCATTCTGCACATTCTGGAGATAGAACATTCTATCGCCAAGAAGGAGGGAAACATGGTTAGAGGAATTTAACTGAATTGATCCTGACAGTGTCAGACTGTTAACTGCTTATTGGATTTTCTAATCTTGTTATGAATGACAAAAGCTTTTAAATCCTGTGAAAAATAAGTGAAATACAACCATAATGAAGAAATGACGAGTTATTCCATGGCTGAGGCCCTCTCTGTCTAACCCAGAGGTGCCTTTACTCCTCAGGGAAGCTCAAGGCAGTATCGCCCCCAGGCAAGCTTCCCCGCCAGCGCCCCCTGTATAAGACAAAGTGAAAACGGCTGGCTAAGTCTGCGCCCCCTCAGAAGACGATGCCCTAGGCGGCTGGCAAATGGGTTGACTGGCCCTGGATCCTAATGGATGGACCAGCACCAGCTGAGGGTGTCAGGCTGTGCCCCCCTTCAATGTAAATCTGCTTCAAACTTTACTTGTCAAAACAGCAAACAAAAAAAAAAAAAACAAACGCAGCAGCTTTCTGTAAAATGCATCCGGCCAAGGCAGTGTATACTGTAACAAACACATAATTTGTCAAGAATGATTTAGAAAACATTGTGGAACGATCTTCTTAGGCCACATTTCACACTCTTAAATTTGATTTAGCATCAGGATGGAGGGGCGTAATATGAAAGCTGAAACACTAGAACCTTCTAAAAGGTTTTGAAAGTACTAAAAATAGGACCTTTTAGAAGGTTTGAGGTTCTAAGAATAGACGCTCCTAAAAGGTGTTGAAGCCAAAATCGATAACAGGAATAGGTGGTTCAGAAAACAGGTTGAGTACACATCTCGATGGTACGCAAGCGGTTCTCCTTCTGGGACTGCAGGTCCTTGGTTACAGGATCAGGTTCCTTAAGGGCAAAGAGATTTCACCTTCCTGCTGACCTTCAAAGATTCAAAAGATTTATTTCTGTTAGTTTGGTGCCATACACAAAGACACAGAGTCTTTCCTGGAGCTGCAGCAGACCAGTGAAACATGACAGGTTAAGGACCTCATATTTCACACTCATAGATGCTGTTCAGAGATGCCTTCAACATAACGTCTATAAAATATCGATTAATGACGGTGTGGTGAGCCTGAACATTGCACCAGCGGTTCTTCACAGCTTATAGTTGCTCCATGTCATCCCTTAATGAAGGCCACTAAGCAATCACGAGAAACCCAATGTAGGTCGTTGAGACTAGCACCAGGAACCTGCTGTCTACAATACGAGGAATGGAGGACAAAATCTACTGGTCTGAATGCTCCACACAAGGTGACAAACTAGCAGAGATGAAAAGCTCACCAGGTCCATGGTAAAGATACAGCTCACACATTCATTCATGACCAAGCACGGCGGGATTGACGTGGGAAGCTCGCACGAGCCAGCAGGGGGCGCAGTACCTTTGATATCCTTCCCGAAACCCATGGAGGAGGTGACGGTCTGGCCTTTGCTACTGGACTTCTCCTTCATGATGTCCTCATCGCTGGAGACATCGTCAGTGGCCATCTTTTTCTTCTTCTTCTTCTTCCTCTTGAGGCGTGGAGGAAGCTTTTTGGGGAAGGTGAACATGGGGAAGATGACGAGGAGCATGGCGATGGCACAGAGCAGGAAGCCGCTCCACCTGTGTGGCACAGAGAGAGAGAGACACACACAGCATGTCAAACCCAAGAGCAGAGATACCAGAGATAGCAGAAGGCCTGTCTAACCAAGGCTGACAGCTTTATGCAGCACCCTGACAAGCACACACACACACACACACGCCAGGAAGCTCACAGCATGTCATACAGATGATTTTGACCGCTAATTCAGGGGACAAATGAAATCTGCAGAAACCATGCATCATCCAAACATCAAGGGTCACAAGCAAACACCCCCTCGCTTGAAGCTTACCAGTTCCCCACGAAACGAGGGTCGCTCTGATCGATGGTCACGATGGTTTTCGGGTCCACGTAGAATCCGATCAGAACCCCTCCCAGCAGGTAGCCCACGGCTGGGCCCAGTGCTCCCATGACATACATGATTGCTGGAAAAAGCAGAACCGGTCAGTAAGGAATTCTACTTTCATTTTTTAAATATTGAGGTAGAAACCCGACATTACAGCATCTCTGGTTTAACTACACAAGTACTACAAGTCTGCACTAAGATGAAGGATGGGACACAGGACTCTATGGGGGGTGACTGGCATTTTCCCAGTCTTGGGGAGGGTCAAGCTAGTGATTGCGTGCCCACCCTTGCAACCAGAGCAGCTGAGAGTGAGTAATGGCTGTGATGGGGATATTGGTCTGTAGGTCCATATGGACCCAAAACCTAGAGCGAGTCCCTGGTGGAAATCCAGTCAGGCCAGTCAGACCACTGGGATAAGCTCAATGAACTGGACCTTTGTAGTGACTGCATCACACCATCACATCAGCTTCTTCTGTTTGACTGAGGTCACCTCTCTGCGGTGACACACAGAAGCTTCCGGAACCTGAAGTTCACCACATGAAGGCGGTCCTGCCCGGTGACCTTCCTCCTCCTCTTCCTCTGGCCAGATCCCATAATGTCCTCCTTTTGTCCAATCAAATGAAGCATGAAGTCCCTGACTGCCAAGGTCGGCTCAGAGCGTCGTGCTGGACCTCTCTACGGGAGTCGTGATACCTCACCACGCGTGACAATGACACCATTGGCATGCGACGGTCCCCAGACTCATGAAAGCATGCGGCACTTTATCATGCTATGTGGCTTTTTCACAGACACCCAGATTGCTGTGTGTGTGTGTTTTCACAAGTCATGAACAGAAGCTACCCGCTGTCTGAGAAGATGAGCCTGTTAGGGTTATTGACCCCCCCGAAACACTGCAAGGTGAAGCTATGTTTCATTACCCTGAGAGGAACATTTACTGCATTCATTCAGGCATAAAGACAGACCCCCACCCAGCAACAAGCCAGCTGCACTCTCAGGGTCACGCTGGGGGTTGGTCCTCACCCCATGCCTGCCTGATCACCATCAGGGATGATCGGCTCACGTTGACCCCCCCCCCCCCCCCCCATGTGGCTCCACATTCACTCCCTCACCATATCAGACCTTAAAAGAGGTCAAATGAGAGCACTATGGGTTCCACGGGGAAAGCCCCCACCAACTAACAGGGATTTGGGGTACCTACAACCCCTAACACCCTTGATGGGTTAGGGTTTGGGTGTAGGGTGTGATCTGGGGGGGGGGGGGATTCACACAGGCGACCCAGCACCACACCAAACCGCACAAATCATCAGATACAGAACAATGAGGCATAGCAAGACCATAACCTTCCAACCCCCCCCTTCCCCATCACAGGCTCCTTGACAGTGGGGGAGGGCTGCGGCCAGGAGCTGATTTACAAGGTGGGGGGGGAGGGGGTGCTGCTTCGTTTGCAGCAGCCCTCCTATTCTCCCACCTGCCCCCCGACGCTCTGAGGACGTCCTCCAGGAACCCCCATCCCACTGCACTAATGAGCCGCCGCTCCAACCCATAATATTCCCACCTCTGCCCGGAGCAACCGACATCTGGCATGTGGGTTTTTAACAGAATAGCATAAAAGCTCAGGGGGGACTAGGGGTGTGCAAAAATACCGTTTTTACTATTAATCTTTTTTAAAAATTCAATATCGATCTGTGGACCGTATTGCGACACAGATTTTGGATGCCACTTAAATGTCTGAGTGATTGAAATACTGCCCTCTGGTGCTCAGGCAGCAGAAGCATCACTGTACCTCACAGGCCATCACTAGTTAACGTTACACTTGCTCTGATGTCAGCAGATGCCTACCGCTAGCTAATAGCTACCTTAAGCATGGTTAAAATGCCTAAATCTAAACTAACAGTTTGATGTACAGCAGTATTTCACTTAAAAGGATTCCGACACTGGGGAGTTATGTAAATTTGTTAAGTATTTTGTAGAACTGTCATGATTACTCAATTAGATTCGATTATCGATTAAAATTTTCCTTCGGGATTACTCGGCGATATAGCAGAAGGAAGACCTGCATAGCGGATGAGGTTCTAAATAAAGAGTGAAAGCATCAGTTCTGTGGAAGCACTTCACATGAAAAGTGAATGAAAATGCAGTCGCCTGTCAGTATTGCAACGCCAAATTAACATACCATCACATGACAACTGAAATATCTTAAAAGAAGACATTCAGGTGTAACAGACTCATCCAATAACGCCAAGTTGCAATTTAACCTCTTAGAGTAGCCAAGCCTGTTTTTATCGTCACTTTGACTTAATTTGCTGCTAAAATGAAAGTTAGCCCTTTGCTTAGCTATCGCATGTGTATGAAACGCCCTGTCAATACTAACACCACACATCGTGCGAGCCCAATGTCGCCACACACCTCTGCTCTGTGCGTGTGGAGTTTGTATGTTCACCCTGAGTGTGCATGGCGATTATTTGACTAATCAGCAGATTAATTGGCAGATTGCTTGATTATTGATATAATTGATAGTGACATCCCTAGTATTTTATATTTATTTATATTTATATATTTAACCCTTGTGCACATACCTGAAGTCTCTAGCAAAAGGGGAGCCATTTTTACAGCTCTCCCAGGGTCACGGATTCAGTGTGGATGTCGGTCCACAACAATTTACTAACAAATTTATAGCAAAATAATTTTAAATTATTGTTTTATAGCCTTTCATTTGCCAAAAAAATGCCGGGTCACTAGTCACCCGAATACAGTATGATTTCTGTATTTTCACATGCGCCTTAAAGGTTCTGTGTTTGTAAACAGCGCTCCAACAAAAACATTTTTCCCCATTATTTCATCTCTTTGAGTCAGAATTAATTAGAATATCACTTAAATCAAGTAAAAACATTAGAAGTTTGCATTTTGTCCTCTTATTTACCCTTATTACCCCCCACTGCGACCCTTTGTCCCTAAACAGAGATGTGTAAATGGGACATTATCGCATGGTAGTTTTTGCAGTGTTTGCCCAATGTAGCTTATTTTGTGGATTAAGAACAATAATGCATTTTGATCCCTGGACCGTTACGGAGGTACAAACGCCGATGTCAGCATATTTTGAGAGGTAGGTGCTTTGCTATACACATAGGCCTAAGCAAACAGGAAGGTACTTTTACAAATCATTATACAATATTATTTGTACCTCATTTAGATCGGAAAATGGTGTAAAATGGACACAAAGTTTTATATTTTTATAATGTTTAAATTATTATAAAACAATGTAAAAAGTTTACTTTAAATTTGTTTAGAAAATGTTCTTAGTGTTCAGGGAAGAGGTATTTGATAAACGTTTCCATAGTTACTGCTATTTGTGTCTTGAATTTTACATAGGCATGTAACAATGTACACAAAGAATAAGGTGTTAAGATACGTAACCATTTAATAAGACATCACCCAGATGTGCAGGTGCCAACCCTTCTGCGAAAACATATACGTGGACCTTCTCTTCATGCAAAGAAATTACAAGCTAATTTATGGTCTGGCACATACATTCTGAAACATTGCATGTGAGATTTAGACTTGCCTATGTTTATTTTCAACTATTCTTTAGTCTTTTTTTTGTCCTTTAAAAGTGACAGGCTGGTTTTGTTTTTAAATATAAGTAAAAAAATTTTATTCTGTGCCTATAGCACCCAAAACAATCACAAAGTGCCGCACAAACTCTAGAACTTTGAGCAAGATGGCGCCTGTAACCGACTTTGCCTTCGCTACTGCGTCTGTCTGGGTCTCGTCTTGTTTGTTGGTCTTTACTCTTATTGTCATTTTGTCAGGTTTTAGGAACTATCACCCTAGTGTTCTGCAAATAAAAAGATTTCGGTATGCATGCCTTCGGCCTTTTCTTTAGTGGTGTTCACAATTTGTTCCCAGTGACACTGCATTTGTAAATTTAACATCCAAAAATGGAAAGTGGGCACGCAGCGTACCTAAGGAAACGTGGTACTGCTAGCCACGCGGAAACCAGGAATGCCAAGCGGTCCTTCATGTCCTGCGTCCGCCCTGACTCGCCATGAGACGCGATGCCCGCTCATTTAACACCCTGTACACTCATACCTCTGCTACGCCCAGACAAGCCGCTATTTCACGAGATTGGTAGAGATCCATAGTGATCTGTTTCCATAAACGGAACCGTCATATTTCTAATTAATGAAATGACATGACAGAAAGAAGGCAGCCAAATCCAAATATAACTGAAGCGCTTTTGTTTACCAGAGGAAGCTGTAAACAGCCTCACAGCCAAAAAGCCAATTAAGCCAACACCTGTGAGGGACTCGGCCTTTCGCGATGGCGCGTTCGCACACTTCTCGACTGAGCCTAGCTGCGTGTCCTCTTCCGCTTTGCTGTGTTACAGGCTGAAAGCGTGTCTTCACTATCTCTGTTCACCTCCTTTTGATGCGCTCTCTACTGCCTTCAGTGGCACGTGCAAAAAGCACCGGTCACAAGACATTGATTTTATGCTACATATCATACAAGTGAGGCTGAGTTTCACAGCACCCCTTGCACCCACAGGTATAGATGACGTTCGAGAAGGGGGGGCAGGCACCAAAACAGAGGAAAGTCTGTCAAACATCCTTATTCTGGGAGATGTGACACCCCAAACATGACACCCCAGATACAGCCAGGCTGGATGATCGGTGTTTAACGCCCAGAGCTGCCTGTATAATTACATAAATAAGTACGTTCTCCAAATGCCCAGTGGGGTTTTCCCACTTCAGGATAAAAAGAAATCTGTAATATAAGCTGGGGTATGTCCAGTCCGGAGCGCTAGGGCCTCTCTGGGTATTAGCCGACACCTTTGAAATCTTTTCCTGCTGCTCGCCCATCACTGAAAGTCCTAGTTGCAGACAGGACCCCTAAATCCTGCACCAATCCATGATCTGGACCAGGCAGGCATCAGGGGGTCTCCCCATCCTAGACCCTCGTGGGTATGGCAGGGTCCCAGTATAGCTGTCTGTGTTTAGCAGACCCGGGCTGCAGTACCATCCAGAAAAGTGCAGTACCAGAACGGGAAGTTCTGTGTGCTTTATTAGAAGGACGTGCTCAAAGCCAGCGCTTCACTCTGTGTGACAGATGGGCCATGACAGGTAGCATGCAGCCACCAGCAATGAAGGACGGTGGTTGGATCAATCCAGTTAGCGGGAAGCGGGAGGGGAAGCGCCATGCATGCTGGGATTGACCGCTTCGTCCTATACCTGCTGATGCTGCAGGACATTCTCAAGCCCCAGCATCCCCCAGTGTGGTGCCATCAGCAGGCAACCCCTGCATCATCCCAGCATAAAGCACCTTCAAAGGTCACTCCGTGTGATGCAGAGTTCCAGGGTGTCCCCACAGAGGAAGTGTCCCATATGTGTGAGACGCCGTGGCTGGACATGACCACGACCGCTTGATTGCAGAGCTGGAGCGTCAGGATAAATGCGGGGTGACGAGCCCCTAAATTACCATCTTGGGCTTAACGACACAGCGAAGGGGAAACTGGATGTTTGAGAAAGAAGAGTCTTGCTTCTGAGCTTGTAGACTAGCAAACAAAAGCAAAGCCTAAATCTGAAAAGGTCTCATTACACAATGAGAACCTGTGATTCTGCGAGTCAGACTAAAACACAACTGCCTAGTGAATCAATGATGAACTCCATGTGAACAGTACCTCCACACTATACTGCTGAGCTCTCAGAGCAAAGAGACAGGGCCCCACATCAACAGAACCTCCACAGAGCATTGCTGGGTTCTCAAAAAAAGGACAGAGCCCCACATCAAGAGAACCTCCACATAGCTCCACCAGAGTCTCAGAGCAAACGGCCACAAATCAACAGAACCTCTATTGAAATATTGCACATTATCCAGCCTTATAATATACTGCAGTCATTTTTCGAATTCAGTCCGAAATACCCCGCCTGGTGTTGTGATGTCATTTGGTGACGGTATCAGTTTTTATGCCAGTGGAAACCCAATTCCCTGAAGTACGATATTTTCAGTTCTTTTTCTGATGCACCAAAATTACGATACCGGGTGTGGTGGAAAAGCACTCAATCCAAATGGACAGAGCTCCACATCGAACAGAACATCACCTCCTCACAGAGTACTAGAGCAGGAACCAGAAGGCAGTAGTACTAGTGATAAATACGCTGGCTGGAAATAAGCCCTTCCAGAGACACATTACGGAGCAGATGAACTGGGAACAGACACTGGAGGATACATTTGTCTGGCAACATTACTTCCTGGCCGCCGCTGGTATGAATGGTGACGTTATTGTCGTCGCCACGTGAATTCAGCAGATGCCAGCAAACGGACCCATGGAGCCCATGTGGGGGGGGGTCTGTGGTCACTGGTACCCCTGAAACCTCAGCCTCATCTCCCCACGTTGCTAAGGTGACTGCTTCTGTTTTGGAGGCTCCCTCCTGTGAGAGCTGCTATCTGAGGTTCCCGGAGCTGACTCACATCCGCTGGCTTTTTTATTCCTTTATCCCACAGCTGATCGACTGAAACACACTCTGCCCAACAGCATCTCCATGACCCATGACCCCCCCCACCCCCCACCCCACGACTCTTGCTGGGGAGGAGATCCACGTGACCCAATAAAAGTAATACATTACCTGCTTACAGGTTAAGCGCTGCAATTCCATTATAAATTAGTCTGGGAAAGAATATACAAATCCCCCTGTAACTAACTCCTGCACCTCAACCAGTAGGGGGCGCCGTCAATGCATGCCACTGGGACTCAAGCCTGCAACCTTTCGGCCAGTGGGTCCAGTTCATCCATCAGAAACATAGCTGCAGGCAAAAGATACACAACAGCTAAAGATTCCCCTGCAGCTCAGACAGGAAAAGGCTCACAATCCATTTGTTACCCTTCCTTTCATCCATCGGTTTTCATTAGGAGCTTATTTTCTTAGGCTCAGGGTAAACCCAGCTCAGGAGAGACAGCCAGGCCCCCCAGGTCCAACCCACACAGATTCATCCTTACCGCCCCATAACTCAGAGAGACGGATCAAATCCAAAAGCGCACTGATCCACCTGATCCGTCTGCTGAAGCAGCAAGACGCTGCTGACTGCAGTGTGAGCTCACACACACCCGCCCGCCCCCGAGGTCCTCAGCGGCCGCTCCGCAGAGCTCGGGCTCCCAGAAGCCGAGGTCCCCCATCAAGGCGTCCTGTGACACCCCGGCTACGTTTCTAACGGCTCCGCCACACACATCATTCAGCAGGGAGAAAGGAAACATACAAGCCAGTATCAATTTATAAGGCAGCTAGAGCCTGCAAAACTGACCTTATATAACTGACCTTTTGTATTAACAGGCATAACATTAATGGACAGAGTGCCTTGGGGTGACTGTGTTGTGAAAGGCACTATATAAAAATAAATTCAATTGAATTAAATAACAGTGAACCCTATGCTAAATCCAGGACATAAGCCTCTGTAATACCAAAAATGTCACTCAGGGTGCTCAGAGTGATGAATAGTAACCAGGTGATTTGCTGCGTTTGCGCAGATATAGAGAGATCGGCTCACATGCCGGATAACGTCATAATTTTCATGAGCATGTTTGAATATGTTAGATAGTGTACATCCCTCACTCGTGCACGGGCACCCCTCAGTGAGCTCACATACGCCTGGCGGCGGCAGTGAGGACTTCACCCATGGAAGCGAAGGACGGAACAACAGAAATGGACCCAGCTACTGAACTGAGAAGGGGGTGGTACCACTGCGAGCTGCCTCAGCCTCAGAACGGCTGCACATGCAGACTCATTAGTGGGTCCAAAACAAGGCCAAGGACCCCAGGCAGTCGTCTAGTATGTGCCCATCAGGTCCGGCCCTGCGGCGCTTAACACCACCGGCCCAAATGCATTTGCCGTGATCCAGGATGCAGGACAGGGGCCTGGGGCCCGGGACCATCTGGCAGAGCAGCTCGGCACGCGAGCACATATGTACGTGCAATGGGAGTGTGCACCAGGCTGCCGTGGGGAGACTTTGTTCTGAGAAAGTCTCGCACCTATGGTGCAGCCCAGCGCTCTGACTGAATGACCCCACCCCCCAAACTGGGCCCCCGCTAATCCCACACTGCGGCAGCACCACATCAACTGGGGTGACCTTCCCAAGCAGGAAACGCTGATCCTTAAATCCGCCTCAGCATTTCCATGTTGTGCCTGTCGGGATCAGCCAGCCGTGAGACTCTGAGGCCCAAACGAAGAAGCAGAAAAAACACCCCCTCCCAGAGTGGCTAGGCTAAACACAGGGAGCGGTAGTGGGGGAGGGGGGGCCCAAGCCAGGAGGTGGGAGGAGTGGAGCACATACCGATTCTGTCATGTCAAACGATGTCATTAAGAGACAGAATTGGGGACCAATCACATTTCAAGGCGCTGAACCAAAGAATGATTCCCAAACCAAGATCCAGCCAATCAGGTGCAGACCAATCACGGGGAATTGGACGAGAGGGAAGGGGGAACTGAGTGAGCATTATGGGATAGGAGCTGCGTTACCTGGCGACCACGGCATCCCGTGGCTATCCTGCGCTGTCACGTCCCTCATGCACTAACCACTCACTGTGGGATGTGCGTAGCTTAGTGATGGCCCCCAACGCGTTTTTACATGCCCCCACCGATGACAGGGGGCGCCACCTGTAAGGTTCATAAGCCCAGCAAGGAAAATAAGTAAAGCAACACAGAAAATACCAAGGCAGACAGAAACCCAGCAACACGCTACCCAGGGAGACTGAGAGGAGCACTGTGTAAAAATAGATGTGGGATTCTGGGATTCCCCACAGTGAGAACATGGGAACACACACATGCTCACACACACACATACACACTTATACATACACACAGACACACCACCAGCAGTTCTTTTCTAAAATGAATGAAGGAAAAAGCAGGAGCTCGGGTTCCGGCTATCCACACGCAACACGCTCACAAAGGCTTCATGCCATGAAGCACAGGCTGACAGATAAGTACATTTAACGGCCTAGCAGGACAGATCGCGTTTGTAATCAGAAGGTCGCCAGTTCAAATTCGAGGTCGGCAGAGTGATCTCACATTTGGACCCTTCAGTAAGGCCCTTAACCACTAATTGCTCCAGACCGACCAGGCTGAACCGAAGCAGTTTGTGTCAGTGGAGAACAAACCAGGCCCTGCAGGTCAGGATGCATCTGTACAATGCTCCTGTCCACCACGTTGAGTAGCTCTCGTGTCAGATTACATTTTGACCACATAACCAGACCTACATTTGTCGTCAGACTGACTCTGGGACAGAGCCGCGTGGCTCCGACCTCAGGTGACATATTTATACTGCAGAGGGGACGATGCAGTCACCACAGAAACAGTGACCTGTGCACATCATACCACGTGCGGGAAAAGAGCGAGATGACCAAGAAGAAACCGGAATATAGGACTGAGCAAACAATCAAGGAATGTGACAACACTGTGTTCATATCATTACAGGTAATCAATTACACGTGATGCCAGGGGCAGGTGAGAGCAAATAATGTACCGTATTACTCAGTGCAAAGAAATACAAAGCAGACTGGCCCTGAATTCATACATTCAATGTGTTATTCCGCTGAGGCTCAGCACAGAACAGCACAGCACAGCACAGCACAGCACAAGGTAAGACAGCACAGGAGAGCACAAGGTAAGACAGCACAGGACAGCACAGCACAGGACAGGACAGCACAAGGTAAGACAGCACAGGGCAGCACAGCACAACACAGGACAGGACAGGACAGCACAAGGTAAGACAGCACAGGGCAGCACAGAACAGGTCAGCACAGCACAGGACAGGACAGGAAAGAACAGTGCAGTGCAGGACAGCATAGCACAGGAAAGCATAGGAAAGGGCAGGACAGCACAGGACAGGACAACACAGGGAAGAGGGCAGGAGAGGGAAACTCATTAAACTATGACATTGAAAACTCTTTCACCACCAAGACCGTCACAGAGTGCTGGACCCTTCCTGTCTGACTATACTGCACGCATTTCAGCAGGGGAGGAGTCGGTTAGGATGTTTGTATGTGTTAGATGGGGGGGGGGGGGTGTCGTATCTAACACAGCACACTGTCACCACGAAAATGCAGCCCACAGCTATAAATAAACAAACAAGCAACCAAGCACACCATGCAGGAGGTGACCCATGGCCTGCTGTCACGGACGCATGGTCTCAGTGACGGTCACAGATCGGTGTCCTTCCAATCGGAGGTCCTCGTAGGTCTGTCTTTGTTTAATGAGGACACAAGGGGTGAGCACCAATACATCTATGGTCCATCCCTGCATAGAGTCTCCCTGATTCACAGCATAAACGTATCACAGACCTGGTCCTTTCCTGCATACAGTGTCCTTGACTGACAGAGTAACCGTAACAGAGACAGTTACTCCCCATGTACAGTGTCCCTGACTCACAGCGGAAACGTATCACAGACCTGGTCCTTCCCTGCATACAGTGGCCCTCACAGCATAAACGTATCACAGACACAGTCCTTCCCTGCATACAGTGTCTTTGACTGACAGCATAAACATATCACAGACACGGTCTGTCCCTGCTAACAGTGTCTCTGACTCACAGCATAAACGTATCACAGACACAGTCCTTCCCTGCATACAGTGTCCCTGATTCACATATAGGACTATTAGTAGTTAAGAAGCAGAAAGCAGCTGGTTCAAGTTACACCAGGATGTGGGAAAGATACTTAATCTGCACTGTCTCAGTAAATGCTCAACTATACAAAGAGGATTTTTTTGTATTATAAACTAGCAAAGACGTTCCCAGCTCTTCAGATGAAAGCCTAAACCAGTGTTTCTCAGCCCAGTCTTCGGGGATCCCCAGAGGTTTCATTTCTGCTCCCTCCCAACTCCCAGCACACCTGTGCCAGGTGTCTGGCGTTCCTGATTGGCTGGTTGAGGGTTGCTGGGTGAAGAAACACTGTCCTAATGCATTTAGAATAAACCATTTAAAAGTTTCTCAGCAGACAATGGGTAGATGGTGCATACCTAGTCCAGACCGCTGAGAGAAGTCACAGACATAGCGAGTACAAATGGTCCCTTTTGACAAGCACAGGTAAATACACAACTTGTAAACAGCCCCCCCCCCCCACCCCTGGTGGAACGAACAAGACAGGATCCTTCATTTCTACTCAGCTAACACGTTTCTCACATGCCTCTTTGTTCACACTGAACTGAGGATACCATATAAGCACAGTAGGGGGTGCTGTCCTGTTGTGAGTAAAAGGTTAAAGACCCAGAGACACACTACCGCAGCAGGCCAACAACCAACATCTACAGTACTCTCACCGAGAAGGATCACGGCATTGAGAACAGACGTCCTAAAATTCCCAATACTCAATGATTTTGTGTTTTGGGCGAATTTTGAGAGGAACTCAGTCAGACGGGCACAAGTGCGACGGCACCTCACCTAGATAAAGGGATGCATTCTCCTTCTTGACGTTGTCGTCCAGGTAGGTCGGTCCCAGGGTATAGATGGGCGTGGAGCCCATGCCCACCAGTATCTGAGCGCAGATGAAGAGCGCCACGTACAGAGAGTGGTCGTTGCCCTCCTGGTCCCGGGGGCATGAGGACGCCTCGAGGAGGTCACGGCCGCTGCCGTTGCCATTGAGACAGAGCCCCTCATTGGCCGTGGAGGAGTTCACCTCCTGGATCTGGTATGGAGGAGAGATAAAGTGGGGCAGCGAGAAGAGCCCGGCGCCAACAGCGATGAAGACCCCGCCCACCGCCAGCCAGCGCGGCCGCTGCCCGCGGCCCCCGAAGTAGCTGATGAAGACGACGACCAGCAGACTGCCGATGTCGAAACAGCTGACGAGCAGGCCGGACTCAGAGCTGCGCAGGCTGTAGCGCTTCTCGATGGTGGTGATGACGCTGCTTAGGTAGCCCGACACCATCAGCGACTGGATGAACGTCAGGTAGCACATGCAGAACAGGAAGCAGCGCGAGTCCGCCAGGATTATGCCCACGTATTTCCTGGCGGGAAGGTACATCAGTCTGCGTAGGGGGAACCTTAGCGCTCTGCTCTTGGTGGGGGCACCCGCGGTCTTCATGGAGCTGCTCAGACCCACCACGCTGGACGTGGACGGGGACAAATCCGTCCTCGCTGAGGACTCCGGGCGGCTCACGTCGATTTTCCGCAAACTGTCGTCCAGCGCCAAGTCCGGCTCCATGTTCACCGATGCCTGCGTCGTACTGACCAGCCTCGGCTCCAGGGAGTCCACTTCCGCCGGACAGGAGCCATGCAGGATCGGCAAACTTTTGGATTTGAAGTAAGAGGCCGGGTCGGCGAGCCGGCCCTGAGGCTGCAGCTGCTGCCCGGCCTCAGACAGATCGCTCCCTGAGCCGTCGCTGTCGGACAAGACCATGCTGAAGGTTAAACGCGTAACTGTGCGAGCACCGAGCGGACACGGACACGGCAGCTAGCTAACGGTGCATGGCACCAGCAGCACACTCCGATGGCCAGAAGGAGCAGAACACAACATGAAAGCCTTGAGGGGCCCCTTCAGCCAGCATGATTTATCTGCATTGCTGCTTGAAGTGAAGCCCTTTTCCTCTCTCTCTCTTGCTCTCTCTCTCTCATCTGCCCTGTGTGGGTTCCTCTTATCCTTCCTCTTCCAAATGATAATAAACAATCGTACACCGCATCATGCTATTTTTCGTCCTTATCTCCGATATGCCCCTTCGCTCGCGCACAGCAATGGTGGTCTTACATGGGCATTCACACAATGTCTGTACACACAAAGCCTTGCTCTGCGGGCTCTTTGTCACTTGTCACCGCATGTCCTCCAAAACGCAGTCCGTCCGCTTGATCTCGTCCCGACGGCGGAGCCGGACCCTGAAGCAAAAACGCAACGCAATTATTTTTTTAGTGTAGAAAAACACAGTTTTTTTTTTTTTTCGATTTAAACCGATATCACATGCATTGGAAAACACCGCCGCGGTGCATCGTCCTCTATGCATGAACTGGCTGGCGAGAGCCCAGTGCAAAGCCGCCCAGCCGGCGGAGGGTCCCGTTAATATCACATACGGGGGGGTTCAAACACCCACCAGGCACTGATATGACACGCTCCAAAATTAACGCCAAATGCATGCAGTACATCAGCGACGAGGGTCGCAGATAATCAGCGACTTCCCCCACCAGCCATACCGGTCCCGGCTTGGCCGGAGACTCGTGCGTTTCAAGGAGAATAAAGAGCCGACAATCATGCAGCGAGTGAAATGTGGACTTTCGATGTGAAAATAGATGCGCTGCACGCTAAAGGTCGCGACCTGCTGTTCAATAAATCCCTGAATGAAGCACCAGATACTCACAGAGACGAGCGGCAGGCTGTGCTGGTGCCGACCCGGCGGCTCGGAGTGAATGAGACTGCGGATGGTTAACGGAGGGGCGGCCCACGGTACGCTGAGCATCGTGGGCAGTGTAGTCTGATATCGGCGACCTCGGCACAACGCTGACAGCGCGATATAGAGACAGTTCCAAAGATTTCCTTAAAGCAAAAGGAACCTGGTTCCTGCGGTACGATAAGCATAATCCCCGGCAGGAGCGGTCTGCCTTTCCGCCCTGACAGTGCTTCTTCGATCAAATCCGACTACAACATCCAATGTGCCCAGCACGCTGCATGTCAGCCCCATCACGTGTAAGGTATCAGTCGAGACCCCGGGACCCCAGGCTTGACCACTGGGAGAAAGCTGGGAAATCTGAGCAAACACTCGATGCTAAGAGATCAAAATGAGCGGACATAAATTAAAAAGCAGGCTTCGGGCCCCGTCGTACTGTCCGTGCTGAACCACTGGAAAATGGATGGATAGCCTAAATGATAAATAAATGAGGTTACTTAATTCGTTTACCCTGCATGTTAAACACTTACATCCAGACATGCTGGGAATCTCTTAGGAAGCCAGTATCCCTGAAAGTTCTCTATGTTTTTAGCAAAAACATTTTGCTCATGTCTCCTCATATGATTGTAGTGAGCTCTTAAGAGCCTTTTAAAATGCTTTTTAATGATGCCTTTAAGTGGGCTTCAGGAGGCGGACGTTTTCCCTCCCCATATTTGTTGACTACTCTCTTGATTTCTTGATCGTACTGAATTTAGTAATCTTAAGCTACGTCTAGATTTTCGCGTTATTGTCAGATATATTTTATATATCGGAAACTTTGAAACGTTTAAGCAGCTGTCATTCTCAGACATGAGGAGTAGCAGTGACTGCGGGCCACGGAGAATGACGCACATGTGCGGGTTTAAAATAACAGCCAGCTGACTGGGACACCTATTTACAAGAAGCGGCTACTTCCCTTCTCATTAGAAAATCCACAATTACTCCAAATTCGATTACCCTACTGTTACAACTACATTTCCCATATGAATAGCTAATCTGATAAATAATACGCCAAAATATGCATATTCTGGTATTTTTAAATAAGAAATTTCAGTCGAAAGCATTATTGATTTTTCTGTGCTGTCTCAAATATACTGAGTTATATATTTACGCCGATTTCATTTGTTGTTGATGTCATGTTTACAGTTCTGGAGATGCTGAGCAGATTAAATGTTTTTAAATATCTCCGTGATAGCGGTGCAGACGTCAGGACAAACAGCTGTGAGGCTGGCGGCCATCCAGGCACCGCTCCCAGTATAGCTGCAGGACGACACTGGATCTCAGGCTGCGGTGCGGCGCAGGGTCTCGTCGGGGTTCGACAGCGCCCAGGGTCCCTCTCAGGTTGACAAACCGTGCATTAATGCTGCTATTCATATAAACCGGTGAACCGCACAACATTAATATCGAAGCAGCTTTTGCGATCTTTGCTTTTCGGCTGCTTGGCACGCGAGCCATAACAGAAAATCGCGCATGTTGCAGAAATGGAAAACGTGTGTAGTTGTGTTTATCGGTGACAAGTGAATGATTGTTTAAACCACTTTTCGTATTTGTCAACTGATTTGATGGTTTACCCAAGACTTTCCCACATAACGGTTTGCTCTGTGAAACGCATCTGCGTGTTTCTGGGACGTCCGTGTGAAACGGGGGCACGGAGCAAAGGTCGGCACAGCTGAAATCTTTGGCAAGGCTGCCGGTTCCCGAGGGCTTACACAGCGGCATTGCCAGAATGCCATACAATTCCAAATTTCATGGCCCCACAGGTGACCTTGGGTGTGTTTAATTAAAGCAGTTTGGTTTGTCTGGCTGCAAACAGATCATCCATCCTAAAATAGCCAAGAGTGGCATGGCATCCTTTAAGGTGTGGCGCCTTATCCTGGCGCTGTCACCGCGGATGCGCTCTTTGTCAGGGCGCTTTAGCCTTGTATGGTGTGCTGTAAGTTTGGAGAAGAAAAGAAATTGGGCTTGGCGTCTGAGGACGCGCAGAGACATGAGGTGGACACGGGGGCCGGGACGTGAAAGCAAGGGCGGAGGTTTGGTTTCAACGTTGCTAAGGACCAAATCAGTCCCGATCCCCCTACCTTCTTAAGCACGCACTGTACTCCCACAATTGGTAGGGACATGTCCTTATCGTCCACACTCAAATCTATACCCTTGCGTGAAAGGCAGACAGCAGGAACTCCTTACTGTGTTCATTCTTCTCATGGTCGAGCTGCAGGAGGAGCCCAGCCAGAGGAAGGATTTGGGGAATAGTGTATACAGACTGTTATTTAGAAATTTCAGCTGCAGACTTGGTTCATATATGAAAGGAATATTATTATGGTGTTTTGGGGGCGCCAGTCTAATACAGAGGAAACTGCTAATAGTGATCATGTCTGGGTGAAATTGATCACTATAAGGATGATCATTAAAAGCGATTTTTTTCTTCTTTGTCTCAGGTAGATTAGCATCCAATTGACTTTGTATATTGATTACACGAATGTTTTATAAAATGAATGTTTTATGGTAATAAAACAGACAGCGCCGCTGCATTTACTTAATTTTATTAACGATTTCAAAATACAGTACAGCTGTTTCAAAACTTTCACATTACAGTACTCTGCAAATTAAATTACTAAACTGTATAAATTAGATATGTTGCAATACAGTACAGTACTGTAAATACACATTCAGTTCAATTCAATGTTATTTATATACGGCGTATTTTCAAAACGTTACATTGTCTCAAAGCGCTTATTGCGGTTTCGCTGCTGCATCTCGGTGGCTAGTTTTTGGCGGTTTATCATCAGCTGTGATGAGTCGATATTTGTCATTGAGTTTCTTTCTCCCCGTCATGTTTTCTGTGCACGTTGCAGTAGACTCAGGCAGCAGATGGGTTACCGCAAGGCAAAGTAGGGCGATCAAAGTTAAGATACATTTAAGTGCACGGTAAATAACAGGGTTACTGTGTAAAGCATTCTAATGTTACTACTGTATGCAATTAATACTGTCAGTAAAATGTAATATAGAGACAACAGACACAGAATTGTGTTAATTAGTGGAGACAGATGTTTGGAAAATGTAATCCAATGAGCGAATAAACACACAACATTGAACACACAACATTGATATATTTATACTGTTATTTAAATGTTTATATGACACAAAAGTGGACAATTTTTTTAGAGCTCCCCCTAAATGGCCCCTAAAGCTCGTGTCCTTTTCGGGGGGGGGGGGAGCTCCCCTCACCTCCCCCGTAATTCGAACCATAAGTGCAGTTTATTAGTACACTCTGTACTTGAGTCCAAACAGTTCAGTTCCAACCAGGCTCACCTGGTCAGTGTTTTCATCAGTAGAGTCACTTAGGTCCCGTACATACAGCTCATGAAAAAATTAAGAGACAACTGCAAAATGATCAGTTTCTCTGGTTTTACTATTTATAGGTACAGTCGTGTGAAAAATAAAGTTTCTCAATTCTAAGGTTTTATGTATCAGGACACCATAGAAAATAATCTGGTCCTTAGCAGGTCTTAATATTAGGTAAGTAAAATGTCAGAGCAAAAACAGCACATGATATATTACAGAGTGTAATTATTTATTAGCCAAAATGCAGAAGCAGTGTGTGAAAAACTAAGTACCTTTTCTGCTTTCATGGGAATTAAGGGGGTAAGTAGCGGCCAAGTGTTGATAATCAAATGCATTTGATTAATTGATCATAGTTTGCTGGTCTGGAACATTGAGGTGTGTAGTAACAAAATGCCAAGGAGGAAAGATAGGAGCAGTGATGGTAAAGAAGCAGTCGTTGCTGCCCATCAGTCTGCGAATGGTTATATCCTTGGTTGGAAGTACAGCAATAGCTATTGTCCAGTATCCATGATTTATTTCCCAAGCTGTCGGGAGGGCAACAGTTCTCTAAGCTAGATTTGTCGCAGGCCTGTCGACAAGTTAAGTGGGGTTTAGAGCTTTTCTTAAAGGTACATGGGAAGCAAAAATTAATGGGAGGCGGAAAAGGGAAATGCCAAAAGTCATTTTATGAGGCAAAAAGGTCATTACAGTCTAAACTGCTGATTCACTACAACCCTGAACTTCCCCTCATTCTGGCGTGTGATGCTTCTCTGGTAGGAGTCGGAGCTGCAATTTCTCATGAAATGAAAGATGAGTCTCATAGCATTTGCATCCAGAATGTTGACCAAAATGGAACAAAAGTACTCACAAATCAAGGAGGAAGCACTAGGCTTAGTATTTAGTGTAATGAAATTCCATGAATACCTGTATGAGAGAAAGTTCCTTCTTTTGACAGATCACAAGCCACTGCTTAGGATCTTAGGATATAAGACAGGGGTGCCTACATTAGCAGCTGCCACAATGCAAAGATGGGCAGTAACTGTTACGGCGTGGCATAACATGGACAGGAAAAGAGTGATGATCCAATGAGCAGCTCCAACACAACAGGGGTTTATTGGATAACAGAACTGAACTCACTGGAGAAAACTACAAAATAAAGGGACCACAAGGGGTTGAAACAAACGGACTAAACTAAGACCATGAAATAATGATCATAAATGAACTAAGCAAACAAAGGGAACAAAACTAGGGAACAGGCAGTGTGGCATAAGTACAACAACACACAGTAACATCTACAGAATGGGCCTCATTCACCAACCGTTCTTACGAATAAATTTGTTCTTAAACCCCACGTACGCCATTTTTTACAAAGATTCTGACCTATTTATAATCCACATGATCGGCATTGCTACCATGAAAATAATTTTTGCACTTAAAAATTATTTTTTATATTTTATTTTTATAAATTATTAAAATACTATCATTTTATGAACTGTAGAATGAACAAAACTGCTATAACCAATTATTTTGAACAAACTATCATTACTCAAATGTGCGTACGAATGGTCTTGAGTGTGCATAGATTCTGTTCTTAGCTAAGAACAAATTCAGATAAGAAAACATTGGGGAATATCAGAATCTTTGTAAAAAAAAGTGCGTATGTGGGGTTTAAGAACAAATTTGTTCGTAAGAACAGTTGGTGAATGAGGCCCAATGACTACAACCAAGCTAACGAAGGAGCAGGAGTGGAACATGATGGATTCAACCAATAAAAGCAACAGGTGGAGTTAATTAACAATAATGAGCATTGAACTTAGGAAGCTAAACAGACACCAAAACTAGGAAACATAACCATACACAAGGGGCACAACACAAAGACAATAACAATAGAACTGGAACAGAACACATGCAGGGCAAACCATGGACAAGAATACTAAGATAGAAAATACAAAACACGATACATACAAATAAACAGATGAGGTTGACTTCTAGTCAGCCTTAAACCCATGACCTGAGAGTTTATGGTTTCTTACTGAACACATAGAAGTCAGGCGTGCAGTTAGCACCAGGGACGGATGGGATGGGTCCGCTTCAGATTCAGAGTGACTTCGATCCGTCCTCCCCACTTACAGGACAAAAAAACAGCATCTGCCGTCTTTGCATAAGGAAAAATATCCTTGGTCCCCCCCAATTCAAAAATCCTATCTGCGCCACTGATAGAAGTATGCAGCAGTGGAGGAAGCAGAAAACAACACACTAGGGCTAAAAGACAAGGGGAAGAAAAGTGGGATGGCCAGTGACACCTGCTGGCCAAAAGGGGAAGAGACACCATGGGCAGGGTCAGACGTCACTGACCCTGACACTATGTCTAGCTGCCTATACCTATGAAATCCAGTATAAACTGACTGAGCAGCATAGTAATGCTGATGCCTGTCAAGCATTTTGGGGATATAGTGTCAAACCCCATAAATAGAGTGTCTTATGTTGAATACTTACCTCTCACAGCAAAAGAGCCGGTGCAACTGGGAAAGATTCAATACTATAGGTAGTGAAACAGATGGTTTTATCAGGTTGGCCGAAAGATGTACAGGAGGGGTCACTTAAGCCATATTTTCAAAGGATGATTGCATGTAGAGGGGTTTATGTGTTCCTGAGCGCTGGCAATCCATGTGATCATCAGAATTTCATAAACACCATTGAGGGGCAGTAAAAATGAAATCCCTGGCTAGAAGTTTGTTTTGGTGGCCCGTGTTAGATGTAAGTATAGATGTAAATATAGATGTAAGTATAGAACAGGAAGTCGGCCATCGTTCCATTTGTCAGCAGCGGTGCAGTATGCCAGCTGCGGCAGCTGTACATCTGTAGAGATGGGCATCTAGCCCATGGAAGAGAACACATCTGGATTTTGCGGAGGACCACCAACAGATGATCTTGGTAGTGACGCATTAAGAGTCCGTCAGGAAAATGTGCTCACATTTGTGGCTCGCCTGTTCCCAGTGCATTTTTGTTTAGAAATTTAAACACATTTTTAGCTCATGTACTTAAATGTAAATAATAATAATAGTAATAATAATAACATATTTATTTCAGACCCACGTACCATACGTATCTGGGGGGTTAAGAGGGCTGCAAGTTGTCACGGGGGCACTGCCCCCCCCAGACCCACTCAGCTATGCTTTTGCTTAAAAGATAAATCCGAACCAAACTGTCATTGGGGAACCCCCAATTCTTCCACAGCGGGAGGGGAGACATGGCTGAATGATGTGGGCCCTGTTACTTACATGGTCAAAGCAAATGGGAATTATATGAAAAGATGTATATCAGATGTTGAATATTATGAAAGACAAAACAGGTGTGACACAAACGGAGGAATCTTCTTCACTAAGATTGTGATGAAGAAGTGGAGCACCAAAATCCGGTGCCAAAGGACATCGAGGAACAACCTCAAGCACCATTATCACAGAACGCTGAATGGAACTGTCATCCAGTGAGAAACAGAGTC
>JAODJU010000033.1:20016063-20027468 GCA_026776725.1 Gnathonemus echidnorhynchus
CCCCAGCACTGTGCTTATGCAGTCAGGACAAAAGGTGCAGACGCAGTGGGGCTTGAAGCGAGATGCGCACACCACCCCGACAAAGACCACATCTGGCCAAAGCTGACCCAAAGCTGCTGCTTTCTGATAGTAAAGCAGCTTTAGCTCTGCGGACTCCCCTCTGCGGGGGGGTGGGGGGGGCTACACTCATATGCAGATGAGCTGCTTCAGAGGACACTGTGCACATCACACTTCACTCCGCTTAACTCTGCGTGCAATGAGAGGGCAAGATAAATATCATCAACAAAATAGCCCCTGTCTGGTCTGCTGGGTGCTAAACTCACTTTAGACACAGGGAGGGGCCAAAGTGGGCTGAAGCAGGAGATTTAGGCCCAGTGAAGCCCCCTCCACACCCAGCCGAGTGTCCCCCAGTTTACAGTAAACACTGGCCCATTCGGCCTCTTCCTGGGTCTTTAAGCTGCTGGATATGAGGCGACACCTTCGGCCATTGTGTCCGACCGAGGGAAACACAGCTCCTTTTTGCCTTGAAAGGGAACCAGCAAACGTTTCATATTCATGACAGGCACTTGCCCCCAGTGCCATAATTACTGGGCCCGGCCAAAGGCATCCGCCTGTCACAGTGCTGCCCCCGGGCCTCTGCTTGGGATGGCTGACAGCACATCTTATCTACAGGCAGGAAAGGCTGCAGAAGGCGATGGCCTCTTAGAGCATGTTAGGGGAGAGGGGACGTCCTGTGTGTGATATTCATAAGGGATCACTGAGGCCTAAGTGCTCATCACAGATTCAGCAAAGGCCCTTTGAGCCAAAGGCAGCCCCAGATCAGCGGGAAAGTGTCACCCGAAACCCAGGGACGTGTCACTCACTCACGGGATCGCACTCCTGTGGGTCAGTAAAGTTAGAGGTGCTTGCGATCGGAAGGTCGCTGGCTCAAATCTCAGGGTCTGCAGAGTGATTTCACCTTTGGACCCTTGAGCAAGGTCCTTAACCCCCGATAGCTCCAGGGACGGCTTTCTCAAAAATGTACGTCGCCCCGGAGTTCGGCTCTGTGGGGTGGGGGTGGGTTCATCATCCAACGCATAAATCAAAGTCATCAGTGGAGTGAAAGGTGCCTCCTCGGGAAGGGACCCAGCTTTCGGGGGCACGGGGCTGGTTTATGAGCTACACTCTGAGGGCCCGCTGCCATAATGGATCAGGGACCCAAACGACCAGCTGTGAGCCAACGACTGTACAGGGGGTCAGTGGGAGTGGTGGGGGGAAGGTGCCACGCCCATGTATAGGACAGGATGTTTATCGGCATTTGGATTAGGGCAGAGGGGGATTTGATCCCACACTTCTGTGTTCGTATGCAGATTCTCAGACACCAGGAGTCCAGCATAGCTTTCTTCAGGTCATGTGGGGGGGGGGGGGGGGTCTCACCTGGGGCTCCTTGTGCCTGAATGGAGAAACTAAACACAGCCAGTGTGGATATGCAGCCACTGCATACAGCCCTGTGCATCTGCCTGATATTGGGGATTTATTATATTTATTATATTAAACAGGCTGATTGTGATTAATTCCTGGGGAAACACAGAATGCTCATTATGCAGCCATATCACCTCAGACTAGGTAATCCATCTGACGCTAATGCAGCTCTGGGCCTGGCCAGTACTCAGGAAATTTGTTGGGCTGCTGTTGGAAGAGGTGTTGGTGTGGCCAACAGGTTAGCCGATCCAGTGGTCTGTGTGGATCCCAGTGCTCCAGTGTAATGATGGGGACACTGTGGCCAACAGGTTAGCCCGATCCAGTGGTCTGTGAGGATCCCAGTGCCCCAGTGCAGTGACAGGGAGACTGTCACCAACAGGTTAGCCGATCCAGTGGTCTGTGTGGATCCCAAGTGCTTCGGCCATCCTGAAAAGCACTATATGAATGTAACATTTATTCATCACTCCACCTCAGGCTTACGGGATAATCTTATCAGAAAATTAAAGAAATGCGATTAATAAGCTGTCTGGTTGAATAGCAGGTGACAGCCAAGTCATTGGTGTTAGTGAGAAGGTCCCGTGCAATGACACTGTGTTGGATCGCATGCCCGTGACAGTCACATGACCACTGAGGTGCGGCAAAAGGTGCAATGGGTCCCCGTGTAATCGCGAGCGGCCTGACCTGAGGGCTTAAGCCAGGGGTGCCCAACTCCACTCCTGGAGGGCCAGAACCCTGCACATTTTTGGGTTTCCCCTCATTAAACACACCTGATTCAGCTCCTTGTGCTAATTACCACACAGCTCTTGAGCTGAATCATTTGTGGTGGAAGGGGGAAAGAACTAAGCTACACAGGGCTGCGGCCCCCCAGGACTGGAGTTGGGCACCCCTGGCTTAAGCCTTTGGGTGATACAGTGGTGAAGACCTTAAGTCCACCCCTTCGCTGGTTAATTACTGAGGCTCCCAGTAATTAGGTTGTCTCCTCTAATCAGCTTGAGCCTACTGGCTGGATGTGAATGGTCTCCTTCTGTGTAGCCCCTCACCATGCTCCTGGTCTTAAACGCTGCCTCTCAGCAGGATCCTAGAACATTCAGACCCACCAAACAGAAACATAAGCCAAAGACGGCACCGTTTACACTCTCTGTGTTTTCACTTCCTATGTTTTACGTTCCTGTGTTTTTATCTTCCCCATGTCTGTACCTTCCTTGTTTTTTTAAAAGCTCCCTATGTTTCTACATTCCCTGTGGTTTACAGTCCCTGTGCTTTTATGTTCCTCGTGTTTTTACTTTCCTCATCTTTTTACAAACTACCCATGCTTTTACATTCCCTGTGTTTTACAACCCCAATGTTTTACAGTCCCCCTGTTTTTATCTTACCCCTGTTTTTATATTCTCTGTTTTACTTTTCTAGTATTTTTTATGTTCCCCATTTTACATTCCTTGTTTTATGTTCCCTGTGTTTTTACGGTCTTAATGCTTTTTATTTTCCTGATGTTTTACATTCTCCATGTTTTTCTGTTCCCTTTGTTCTTACATTCCTTGTGTTTTATGTTTTTCATGTTTTTACATTTTTCTACATCATCAGTTTTTATTCTCATTGAACAACTTCATATAAAGTGTAACATTTAAATATAACATATAATCAACACTAACATTGCTAAAATATTACATCTCTCCTTAACTGCTTATGTGCCCATTGCTGGAACCTGACAGTTACTTGCCCTGCTCAGTGTGTTTCAAGCCCCAGCCAGCAGGGGCGCTGTCCCAGGTATGATACACACACTCAGACCACTTTGAGCTCCTGTCACAAAACAGTAACCAGTCAAAAGCGTTTCCGCTGCCCTCACCATATAAAGGGGAGGGGAGATAAACGGGGCTGAACCCATCCAGGAGGCACATGGCAGACCCGCCCCCCCAAGTGACACTTCTTACTGTAATCCTGAGTGCAAAACCCAGCTGTAAAGGAACAGGTCAGCCCCCCTGCTACACCCGAGGTGATGGTGGTGTAATTGTAGCACATTGGCTTTGTTTGGCCTCAGCTCTTGGGTGAGGCTGGGGGGGGCACTTTGTGCGGCACACGTGCCCCCACTGAAAGACCCTCTGTCTCCATTGCATTCAGGACGTGCTACCACAAAGGCTGAAAAGGCCGTAATTAGCACAGTGACAGGCAGCGAGGAGGAAGCATGTGTGCGAGAGGGGCTATAAAGCCAGCCTAGGCCCTGCCCCTTCCCCGCCAGCCTCATTAGCTCCTGCGGCACAGCGCCGACGCCCCAGCCTCCTCCGGGGGGGGCTCTCTTCGCCGGCCATGTAATCTGAGACGAGCTTCCCAACAGATGACATCGCTCTGTGTAAATGGCAGACGTGCGAGCTGGACGGGCTGTCTAATCTCATCGCAGGATCTGGGCCTGCAGGCCACATCCGGGGAAGCGGAGGAGCCGACACATGGTGACAGGGACACGGGGAGAGTCACTTAACACAGTGTCCATCAAACAGATACGTTTCATTCAGTATCAAACCCGTTTCTCCTGCATGATGCACGCGACCAAAGCTGTAAAACATCTTTAAAGCAGCTTACAGAGATGAAGACATTAGCTAGCATATTAGCATAACATTACCTTATAGAGATTAAAACATTAGCTAGCATATTAGCATATCATTAGCTTGCGGAGATGAAGACATTAGCTAACATATTAGCATAACATTAGCTTAGAGAGATGAAGACATTAGAGAACATATTAACATAACATTAGCAGCCAGACTGACACTGTAGCCTGATTAAAGCACTGGGGAGCAGAAGAATGCTATTATAAAAGCTGGGAAACTCTTACTTAGGGATGGAAGCCTGAGAAAATTATGTCTGTGAGGTTAAAAACCACCTGAACACTGACAGCGCCGGCCGGTGCCGTCTCTGACCTGGAGGCGACACCCAAAAGGTCTTCATGGCACTGACATGCCATCGAGAGGCTGATCCACCTCCTGCCTGCCGGTACGAGAGGGCAGGGATGACAGGGTCTCCTATGCAGGCCCTGATTCACTGACATGGGGGTCTGTCTTGCTGATTTGTGGATGGGGCATGGTCAGTGTTGCCAAGGACACCCCCCATTGATCTGAATTTCTGAAGGACACCGAGGGGGGTCCCAGCGACACACGGATAATCCGCCTCAGCGGCTAACGCAGTAACACACACCAGGGTCCCGCTCTGTTTACACAGCGAGGCAGATTAACAGACGCCCGGTTAAGGGATGCTTTGTGGTTTGGATATATTGATCTATCATCTGTAGGTCTCCTGTACAAGATCTCTGACACGTGCTGCTGTGGGGGTGGGGGGGATGCTGTGTCCAGGGTGAGCGTGTTGCACATCTACCCATATGGAGACAAATGCATGAAATTTTGTTCCCTCTGGAACCTCAATATCAGTGGGAAGTCATCAGTAGATTAAGAGGCCAGCTGAGCATTTTTGTGCGGATCCATGTCTGTGCTGATCCACATCTCTCCTGATCCATGTCTGTGCTGATCCACATCTCTCCTGATCCATGTCTGTGCTGATCCACATCTTTTCTGATCCATGTCTGCACTGATCAACATCTGTGCTAATCTACACTACCAGTCAAAAGATTGTTTTCCATTTGCATGTTACTCACTTAACTTTTTACTAAAAATACACCCAATATTCTTTATTTAAAAATAAATTTATAGTATTTTCACTGCTTGAGTACCTTAATTAGCAAGAAAATATATCTTCTATTCATCAAAGTAACCTCCTCTAGCAGATATAACAGCAGAGAAAATTCGAGGCATTCATCTTTCCACAAGGGACATTACATACTGCTCTGTTTCAAGGGACGGAACAGGTAACTAGTGCATTTAAAGTTAAAGGACAGCCTAGAATTTGACTGCCACCACCACACAACCAGTGAATAGCATGTCAGACGTGCACTCTTGCATACTCTTTCCATATTATAAAGGACAATTGTTTTATTTGACTTATATTTTCATTCATAGTTGTTCACTCAACTTTCCAACAAGAATTAAAAATCTGCAGTGTATGAAAATAAATGGAAAAGTGGTTAAAAACCTGTGGTGTGCAAACACTTTTGACTGGTATTGTACATCTGTACATATCCATGTCTGTTCAGGTCTGCATCTCTGACGATTTATGCTTGTGCTGATCTTTATCTGTGCTGATCCACATCCCTGCTGATCCTTATCTGTGCCGATCCACATCCCTGCTGATCTTTATCTGTGCTGATCCACATCCCTGCCGACCTTCATCTGTGCTGAGTCAGCACTCCAGGTCTTTCCCATGAATCCCGTGAATACCAGCCTTAGCCTCAGGGCTGGCGTGACGGGCGTCTCCATCACGCCCGGTGACCACAGGTGACAGTAACGCCCTCTGTCAGGGGCTGCCATGCGGCTGATGTTAACTAGCAGAAGCCACTGGAACATCCAGAGAGACATGGGTCCTTCGGCTCACTGTGGGTAGGGGGGGGGTGTCAAAAAACAACCACCCAATTACCACGCGCCCCGTCACTCAGGCAAAGTAGCCCATTATTAGGCGCATTTCCAGCGAGGGGCAGAAGGCAGCGTCGCGGACAGACGGGCAGTAATGGGTCACATGGGTATAGCAGCCGAAGGAGCTCTCCGCTCAGTCCACTTACCGGGAACAACAGGCCCTTTAAGAACATGCGCGCTGCCCAGCCAGCCCACAAAGGGCAATTTAATATCTCCTCTGAAATCATTCAACGGTAATGTGTCTTATTTGCTCACCTGGGGACCTCATTAATACTGTTACCGTCCCGAGTCCAGACCCAGAGACGTCCGTAATGGGTCACACTTCACCTGTGGCTGGGTGTCGACCATCTTAAGTGGCATGTGGGAAGTTACAGGCCAATCAGAATCGGGACACCGCCGGAACAGAGGCAGTTCACTGTCCCTGCTGCACTTCCCACACGATGCCTGAATTTACGTCACTTAAACGAGCGATCAAAAGAAGCCTCCTCCCAACACGTGTGATACCTAAACCCTTAAATTACCTCCTTCTGTTTTTTTCAGTCAAAAGTTATTGTGTTGGGGGCACAGCCATTATTCACAGCTTGGGGGTGGGGGGGTGGACACTGTAGGTCCACTCACCGTGACCCATCCTCTCTGCTCTCAAATGAGATCATCACTCTCCGGGTAGCGTGCCTCTCAATAGCGCCTCTGTTGTGCTGGTGAAATATTGAGGAAGATGATTGGGGTAATTATTGGTGATTTCCCAGCTATATATGTCATTGGACGGGGTGGAGGGGGAGATTTAACTGAGGAAAAAATGTATCCCCAACTGAAGTCCTGGTTCTGGATTATCTTTGGGTGCCTGGTGTTCAGTATCTGTGCCTCTTTGCTAGGACCTCCTTCCCATGGGATCGGAGCACAACCTCAACAACTCCCAGCTGCACCCATTAAGCACTGATGCCCAGTTGGTTAGCTGACAGAGCTTCTCTCCAAAGCCTCCATCGCCATCATCCCAGTACACAAAGTGCACGTTTAAGCCGCCGAGGTCAGGACCCACTTCCGGGAATCAAACCTCACCTACCTGCAAGCTGAGCATTAACCACATATAACCATGAATGGGGCTGGCCGCTGGCGGGGTCCTGTGGACACCCCCTCTTGTTTATTAGGGGCTGGCGAGTGATTTTCCTGGCCTTCAGGCTCTGATTTACGGGCTGAGAGGGAACGAGGACCAAGATGGAAGCTCCCTAGCTGGTGGCAGAGCAGACTAGGCTGCTGTCTAACCCACAGCCATTCGCTTTAATTACTTCCTTCATGCTCGCTGACTTCTGATGGCTTGATTAAGCCTCGTCGTGCAGTTCCAGTCTCTAGCGGGCTGATGAATTAGCCTAACCCTTATTAACTTACTAATTCCGATCAATGGACCGCTGGAGCGAAGAGCAGCACCGATACAGGGACAGAGCACCAGTGGGGAGGCTCGCTGAGACCCGGGCGGCCTGGCGGAGCAGAACACAGCAGGCCGGCATGGCAGGAAGTGAGGACGCCGTTCGCAGGAGCTGCAGTATCTCTCCGTTTCACAAATATAAACCCTACTTCATATGAAGAAAACATCTTTGTTACAAACTTAAGCCGTAAACTTTTAAAAACTGATAAAATCGCATTCACTCTCAACACTTCATCTATCTCGCTTATAACTGTCAAGGAAAAGCCAATTTTTACTTTGTATCCCCAAAAGATTAGCCAGAATTTGATGTATGAAGGCACTTTATTTAGGTGTTGGATGAAATACATTGATTAGGACAATACTTAGGACACAATTGAATACTTCAATAGGTTCTTAGCTGCTGGGCCAGCTGTGGGTGGGACAGTATTCTGAGGAATAACTGTCTTCATGTTAAACCTTAAGAGTAGATGCAAAGGATTCAGAGGATTTCAGAGTCAAGTGAAGTGAGCAGGTGAAGCAGGCAGAACATCACAGACATGAGAATGGACTATATACAGGGGTGTAGTAGGGGCATGGATACCCAGGCAGATTCAGGGGCCCAGCACTTCACAGAGGCCTTTGAATACATAAAATTGTATGCAAAATTGGGTGAAGGGGCCCAAAGAGACATTTTATGATGATTTGTGATGATGTAAGATTTTCCTGACAGTATAGCAATAGCAAATAATGAGTAAACAGCAGCAGTAGATGTACTGCCTGGCCAAAAAAAATCACCATTTGAATTTTTCGTTGGACCGCCTTTAGCTTTGATTATGGTGCACATTTGTCATGACATTGTTTCCACAGGCTTATGCAGCATCTCAGCATTTATTTGAGATTTGCATTCATTTCTCACTGAGATCCTGCGTTGACAAGGAGTTGAACCTCCATAAAACCTCCTTCAGCACATCCCAAAGACCTTCAATGAGGTTAAGGTCACAAGTCTGTGGTGACCAAGTCATACGTGAAAATGATTCCTCATGCTCCCTGAACCACTCTTTGACAATTCGAACCCAATGAATCTTGGCATTCTTGTCCTGGAATATGCCCATGCCAACAGGGAAGAGAAACATCCATTGATGATGGATGGAGGTGTAACCTGGCCATTCAGTACATTCAGGTACTCAGCTGACTTTATTGTTGCATAACGTTGCTGAGCTGTAATAAGGATCCAGTCATTGGCTTTTAAGTATTTGCTGATATAAATTCAAATGACGACTTTTTTTTGGCCAGGCAGTGTATAACTCTGGATACAACTACATCATTCAGATTTGAAGGCCTTCAGCCAACTCTTTTCAGGCATGAAGCCCCCCAGCCCACGCCTCTCGGATGTGAAGGCCCCCAGGCCGACATCTCTCGGGCGTGAAGGCCCCCGGCCCGCTGCTCTTGGATGTGAAGGCCCCTGGCCCGCGGCTCTCGGATGTGAAAGCCCCCAGGCCGACATCTCTCGGACATGAAGGCCCTCAGGCCCAAACCTCTTGGGTGTGAAGGCCCTCTGTGAATGTCTCAGTTACTTTTCAATTGGGGAATATCCGCATGGTGGTATTTCTCACACACATTTCTATCACAACTGTTACCCTGATATGCACACAGAGCTGAGCACATGGGACTCGGCACCCGGGTCTTGGGCTGAATTGTTCCATCAATCTCCATGCAGAAAGCCGCTTTCCGGAGGACATGAGTCCTGCATTAGCCTAGCGTGCGTTTCTGTGTATCGGACATGTTCCTGATGAGACGGATACGGCTGGGAGCCCCACGTCGCCCCCCAGCTGCACACGTGCGTATCGACCACTGCCTCTCCTTCCAGTGCGTTGTTTTGACGGCGTCGAGGATGTGACCCAGGTCGGTGCTGATGGGAAACGGCCTTTAAAAGTGATGTTCTGGGCCATTAGCATGACGGCATGGGGGGGTGGGTGTTCTCCATTTCAGCACCATTGATCCTCCCCCCATGCTGGAAATGCACTCCTTGTACCCGTGCCTGTCACGCGGCGCCTCACGCTGCACAGGAGGTGTGTGTGCTAAAGCCCCGACCCCCCATCACTGCCAACTCCAGCAAATCAGCAACACTGTATGATAAACGTCATTTTGGGGGTTAGCATAAAATACAGTGAATAACGCTTCCTCAGCAGAACTGATGTTTCGGTGTAACAACATTTTTAAGAGTTCATTAATTAAAACTCAGAATCTAAGAGAGAATCTAAAAGATTTTCTCTTTTAAGCGTTTTTGTCCTGAATATGAAAGTTTGGCAAACAGGCCTCTCACTGGACTTGTATATATTCTAATAATACAAAGCTGTATTTGTCTCGGAGCTGCTAAATCCCGCGTATCTCCCCCCATAACCGTCTCACTGGGAGGTGCGAAAGCTGACAGTCTGTGGCTGCGGCTTGTGAGGGAGGCAGAAATCTGAACTGTAACAGAAATCCGTTCAGCATATGGCCTCTTAAACAGCAATGTAAACAGGGGAGCAGGCTGAGGAAAACTGTAAAGCCTACTCCGGCAGGGCTGTGCGGGGGAGTGTGTGTGTGGGGGGGGGGGCAAGGTGGTCCCCAGGGGGCCAGGCTTTAACATTAATTCGGGGGCTGTAATGGAGGTGGCCTGCACCCGGTCAGCTTTCCACGCAGTGCAATGACAAGCCGAGGTCACGCAATCCAATACGGGATTGGGGGGGGGGTCTTCCGGGGCCCCTCCCACCTCTTTACGTTTAAGAATGTCCCGCTTGTTGATATCGAATGTCAAAACCTTAAACACTGACGGGGTCTTCCTTAGTGATCCAATCAATGTTCGCCCTGGAGCTGTGTTACAAACCTGGCAATCAGGGCGGTAGGCGGTCCTGGGTGGGGTCTGTGTATTTCCAGCCATCTTATCTGGTACAGCGGAGTGGGTTAAGAGTTCATCTTGGGCCACAAGGCAGGGGACACCCTGGACAGGATGCCAGTCTATCAATGGGCACAGGGCAGGGGACACCCTGGACAGGATGCCAGTCTGTGACAGGGTGTGCACACACACATACACACACACACACACACACAGAGGACAGTTTAAGGACACTAATTCGCCCATTGGACACAAGTGCAAGAATTATAAAGCAGTAAGACACTATATAAAATGAAAAGTGTAATTTATCAATAGCCAGGAGTGCTGTGTACATAGGCGAGTTCAAATTTTAATGTGTGTAACATGAGTGACATCACAGGCGGCCTGCTACTGCTTACAGAGAACTCCTTATTTTTAGCAGCAGCTCCAGCACCTGCTAACTTCCAAAAGGGCCCTGGATGGATGCAGTCATCTAAATGGGTGGGTCTCAACCTGACGGTATCTATCAGGAGCCGCAAGAGTAAAACACAGGAAATGCAGCACCGCTTGCTGTGTGTTAATGAGTTAGACGTGGGGAAGCAGCTGTTAGGGTACATTAGGGAGGCTTCATAAATGTTTCAGAGGGACAGGACTGTTTGTCTTATGTGTCCCCAGTAAATCTCCATAAAATGTCCTAAAATGTTTATGATGGCACGTGGATGCCTGCTGGTGTCTGGATGTGTGCCGATGTTTGGAGGCCTGCTGGTGTTTGGAGTCCTGCTGGTGTTTGTACGTGTGCCGATGTTTGGAGGCCTGCTGGTGTTAGTACGTGTGTCGATGTTTGGAGGTCTGCTGGTGTTTGGACGTGTCCTGATGTTTGGAGGCCTGCTGGTGTTTGTACATGTGCTGATGTTTGGAGGACTGCTGGTGTTTGGACGTTTGATGATGTTTGGATGCCAGCGGGTATTTGGACGTGTGCTGATGTGTGGGTGCTGCTGGTGTTTGGACATGTGCTGAATTTTGGAGGCCTGCTGCTGTTTGGACATGTGCTGAATTTTGGAGGCCTGCTTCTGTTTGGACATGTGCTGAATTTTGGAGGCCTGCTGCTGTTTGGACATGTGCTGAATTTTGGAGGCCTGCTGCTGTTTGGACATGTGCTGAATTTTGGAGGCCTGCTGCTGTT
>JAODJU010000033.1:20058095-20086423 GCA_026776725.1 Gnathonemus echidnorhynchus
CCCCCCCCCCCCAACCCCGTATTCTGGCCATGAGGATCTGGCCGTGTGAACCAGCATATGGCTCATTGTCATACGAGGGGGGGGGGGCTTTTAATCAATCCCCTCAACCCATCCCCACCCCCACCCCAGCACTCACTGCGGACAGGAGGGGGAGGGGTTCACAGTGGACACTCGGGCCCTGACGCTATTTGCGGTCCCTGGGACAGTGCGGCTTGTTTAAACACCCGCACTGGAGAGGCGTCCTGTTCTGGAGACTCAGGTCCACTACACACAATGTAGACCCAGCTAGGGGGTGCAGCCCCACAGCTAGGGGGCACAGGTATGCGCAACAAAGCAAAAAGAACAACCCGGAAAGCACAGGTAGAAATTTCAGGATTCACACCTCGTCATCGTGCTTAGACAACCCCCTGGGAGATGTCTGCTGAGCCTCCTGAAGGCACTGATGGCCGGAGAGACGCTCATGCAACGGGCACCCCCCCACCCCCCGGAGGCTCACCTGCACTGACTGGTCGCAGCTGCCATCCGGCTTCTCGGCCTTAACGACAGGCAGCTTGGGCTCCGCCTTTCCATCGCCCGGCTCCGCCCCCCGGCCCGCCTTCTCCTGCGAGTCGTCCTTGTCCAGCAGATAGCGCAGCAGCGCGTTGTCCTTCTTCTTGGGGCTGACGGGCTCCTGCTTGCCCCCGAGCTCGGCCGCCCCCGTGCCGTCCGGACACAGCTCCTTGCCCGTGGCCTCGGCGGTGAGCCGCGCCAGGTCCACGGGCGACGTGCTGTTCTGCAGCAGCTGGTGCAGGATCTTGTGCTTCTCCTTGAGCGAGGTGGCATGGGCCCCAACCCCTCCGCCACCCGGGGTGTCCTTGCAGGTGGGGTCCCCCGGGGCTGCGGGAGACGACGGGTCCACGGGCTCCGTCTTAGTGAGCAGCTGCAGCAGCTTGGTGTGGGTCTTCCCCTCGTGGGACCGGCCCTGGAGTTCTGGCCTCTCACTGCCACCATACTGCCCGGGGGGGCTCTCCTTCTCCTCCTTGGGTTCGACGGGGGCCTCCTGCTGCTGGGTCGGGTCGGGGGGGCCCTGCTCGCCGTAAGCCTTGGCGAGGGCGTGGGGGTTGGGCGAGCCCACCTTGGCCTCGGGGGACCCCAGAGCGGCGCCCAGTGGGACCGCGTGACACTCGCTGAGCACCTGCAGAGCGTTCAATGACGTGCTGGTGTAGCTGTGGCCGTTTCCCGGGCCACCACACATGCCGGCGGGGGAGAACTGCGGGGGGGGCAGACGGGGACTGCCGGGGTGCCGGGGCGACATCATGGTGGCCTGGGGCCCGGGAGCCAGGCAGGGGCTGCTCTGTGACGGGCTGCCCATCCGCAGCCCATACTTAGGAGCCTGGACAGGGGCCGCCGGGTGGCTGGGTCCTGGCCCACGGAAGCGGTACCCGTGAGGCGGCTCCTTCAGAGCGGTGGCCGCGGCGAAGCCCGGGTTCCCGCCGGCGGGGGCCTCAGATGTTTGGATGCTAGGCGGGACACCACCGGAAGAGACGGGACCCATCGTTTTCCCCATCCCCGGGCAGCCGAGCTCCGGGTTCATGCTGCACACCGGCGGCTCTCTAGGGGGCGCCGGAGAGGCAAGAGAAGCAAAACGGACAAAACATGGCTTGAGAGGGTCGTGGGGAGGCAGAGTGAGGCCCAGAGCCCTCCTCAGACACACGGGGAAGAGACCGGCGGCCCCACGAACAGACGTCGCAGAACGGCATCCCTGCTGAAGAGGGTCAGGGCAGGGAGGGGGCATGCTCACCTCTGCAGGACGTGCAGTGACATGTAGAGCTGCGGCTCGTTGGTGGCTGGCGAGCGCACCAGCTTGCTCTTGGTGTGGGCCGACACAATGGTGCCATCAGACAGAGAGAAGCGGTACATGGGGCTGAAGGCCTGTCCCTGTCTCAGCACTGCGGGGGGGGGGGGGGGGGGGGGGGACGGGGGCGTGAGACTCGTCGCATTGGCACATGCGACGCCACCGCTGTCCGGGCCGAGCCCGACTCACCTTCCTGCTGGTGCCGCTTGGCGAAGGACATCTCGCCGTCGCTCTGCAGGTGGAATCGCTGGATGCAGCGACGCACCAGGTCCTCCCAGCCCGGCTTCATGGAGGCCCGCAGCAGACTGGTATCCAGTGAGGTGATCTTACCTGGGGGGGGGGGGGGGGGCAGAATCAAGAGTGTAAAATACAGTTTTGCAGCCGCTGATACTTTTTAAAGTAATAGTTCCCTAATTCTAGGTGTTACAGAGGTCCATAGAGGACATGCATTCAGGGCTTGACATCTATTTCTCACAATGGGGGAGAATGCCCCCCCCCTTTATGTATGGCACATAGGAGGCAATTTTAGATTTGACTGGATTGCAATAAAAAAAAAACCTGTGTAGATTCAATAGCACTAGCCACGGGATTTTTAATGGAATCTGCTTCTCCCTTTCGCGTGGGTAATTATAACTTTTGTTTTCCTAAAATTATAAGTTTTCTTCTGTGTTCAAGAAAATCACTTTTGATCAAGAGAACAGCTTTGGCTATGCTGAGATGAAGAGAAAAATAAGTTGTGGATTTCGGCGTAAGACTGTAAAGATACTGATGGATGCCCTTGTCCATTCCCCCGAAAAATGATCTGATCCGTGACTCAAAAACTGTGATATGATCGGAACCGTGGCACCCCTAACAGGCTCCCCCCCCCCCCGCACCTTGCAGGTCCTGCCGGGTGGTGAAGCTCTCCTGGGTCGGAGCTGCTGGCCTCTCCTTCATGGGGATTCTCCTGGCCACGCAGATCAGACATGACTGCAGGTCTGTATGGAGAAGCGGACAGAAACCGGGTCACCCGTGGCGGTTGGAGCAGGGTGGCACCGTGGCAGGACCCGTCCCATTCCAACCCAGCCCTGCCTCTCCTGTAGGGCCCCCAGGGAATCCCCCTCCCCCCTGGAGACTCACCTTCGCCCTCCTCAGTGAAGGAGCGCGGTTCAGACACTGCAAAGCACTGCATGGTCTCATACTTCTGGCGCACCTCTGCACCTCCGCGCGCCTCCTCATCCGCCTCGCATTGCGGGTTCACCAGCATGCGGCATGTGAATGTGTGGCTGTTCCTGCGGGGGTTCTCACCGGACCAGGGGGCGCCGTTCACTGGGGAGGGCGGCATGGGAAAGAGGCGTCACACCAGCGCTGCCCACACCAGCTAGATCACATGTGCCACGCGTACTCAGAAGAAACCACCAGTGTGACTTTAGCGATGAGAAAGTCCTCGGGAAAAGAACATGGTGGGGGCGGGGCATAGTGGGGGCGGAGCATAGTCGAAGAAGTGCATAGTCAGGATGGAGCAAAATGGGGGTGAAGCACAGTGAGGGCGGAGCATAGTGAGGGCAGAACATAATGGAAGCAGTGCATTGTGGGGGTGGTGGACAGGCTCACCAAGTGACTTGGGCAGCAGGTTCTTGATGAACTCGGCGTGGTCGCCCACATGCAGGATGCTGTACACACTGGTGTTCATTAGCTCCTCCTGGTTGTAGTGCAGGTACTGCGTCACGTTCTCAGACACAAAGACGATGTGCCCATCCATGTTCACCACGAAGAAGAAGCCGTCCAGGGCCTGTGTAGTTGGGGAGGGAGGGGTTTCACCATGACGTGAAATAAAATGAGAATTTGCCGTATACCTTTACATGCATTTCAGGATGCTTCTTTTTGCATATTCCATCACGCTCTCCTTTTTTGACACAAACACACACACACACATATAAATGTGAGACTGAAGCTTGGGGTCCAAGAGCAGGGTGAGCTCCATCCAGTGACCCTGTAGAATTTCGGGGGGGGTTCTGGGTTAAGGGCCTTGTGCCAAGCCCAGGATGCAAACCAGCAACCTTCTGATCACAGCTGCAGAGGCCTAGCTCACTGAGCCATCCTGGAGATTCACCAATACGATTTAACACTATTGCGCTCCTGCCCTACAGAGGGAGCGAGGGTTCTCCATACGGCAGGGACGCCGACCTCCACCACAGAGGGGCGGAGTTTGTGGTTACCCCTCATCTAGGACCAAAGACATACAGCAGAACGACAACAGAGAATGACAGAAAAACCCTGAACCCCCCAGTAATTCACCCTCTGTCTGTGGTGAGCTAATTACCACCAGAAAAGGGGGCGACCGTGACGAGCTTAACGAGCAGAGCCACGCCCACCTCCCCCCGCACCATGGTCCAGGGCCGGCGCTACAAGCTCAGTGTTGCTTCCTCTTATGGGTCTTGACAGATAGACACTCTCCCTCTGCCTGGTACTCACACCTGCTCTGAACCGAGCTCTGGTCCGGAAGGCGACAGTGATCCATGGTCGCCAACCAGACCCGGAACACAGCCGAATGTTCGGAACGTAAAGCCACGGCTGATGATTAAGCTCATCACAGCTAAGACGCAGCGGCTTAGTTAACTCCATTTCCCAGATGCCTGGTTCGATAGAGTGCAGGGACACGGTCTGCCACGCCGGGCTTATCCGTCCTGTTACACATCAGCAATTCCCACTTTCCCTGTGCCACCCGCCCGGCACTCCCGCAGACCCCCGCCACGCCGAAACACCCACCTCCAGCATCATGGGTCCGAGGGCGTCCTTGTCGATGACGCTCTGCCCTGTGGACGAGACGTCAGCTTTCTGGACCTCTTCATCGCTTGTCGTGGAGGACTTCTCTGCGGGGGGGGAGGGGATCGGTATGGGGTGAGTCAGGACGCAAATCACGCATTAAAACACCCCAGGATGTTCCCCCACCATTCCAGGAAAGAGCCAGGAATGAGCGAGGCAAGACAGGAGAGGAATACTAAAGAGCAGGGTACACGGCACAGGGTAAAAACAGGAGCAAGATGAGCCCACCCCACGCACACAGGACAAGGGGCCAAGCAAAGGGACGAGCTCCCACGCCCCCTGCAGGCTGACTGGGACCCACAGCCCAGCCGGTGTAAAGGTAATTGGTTTGTATTGGTGCTCCAACTGAAGTAAGAGAAGAATGATCGAGATTCCCCAGTTAAAGCAGCAATGGGCCACTTTCACTGAAGCCTCGTACAGAGTCAGTGACTGGACACACTTGTCAGGGGGAGAGGTGTGTGTTAGGGCACAGCAGACCGGCACGGCTGTGGAAAAGTGCGTAAGAGGCGCACGCTAGAGGTATGTTGCCTGACACCCCCGCAGAGGGCTGAGTCAGCAGCCACTCAACTTCAGGGCCCGCCCCCACGCCCCCACGTAAAGAATCGGTGAAACTTTAATGTGACACTCAGAGGATACCTTATACAGACAGAACAGCCTGAAAAAAGTGGGAAACAGCGAGCAATACATGCTATAAACATACGTGTAACACGTCAGCGACGGGGTCAGGGTTAAACCCATGACCCCACTGGTCCTGGCCCCCACGGGACCCATCACCACCAGACATTGTTCCCCCAACACGTCTGCCGAAAAGAGGTCACATCCACAGAACAAAGTCACAGAGTTACAGGCCGGCTGGTGTGTTTGGGTCCCAGCACAGAGGCCGCATTCACAGGACGGGGGCCCGTGTCAGAGAGGCCAAGGAGCCTGTGTAGAGTAAGAGAGTATCCTGGAACGAGGTCGACGTGCCGGGCCTTCCCAAGCGAATCACACTGAAATACCACGCAAAAGAAGACACTCTGAAGCGAGATCCTCCACTGTGTCAGTACACAAAGCGGTATCATGTAAGACGGCTAATTCCTAAACACTTCCAGCATCCTATACTGAAGGCAAAAATTTATACAAGAAAAAAAATCTGAAAAACTCGCAAATTACTAAGCTTCCCATGCTACTGACATCTGATTAGCGATTTTCAAAAACCGATAAAATTAGAACTCAATCATTTCTGCAGAGGCACAGCAGGGACATTCGAAGGAAACGTCAGCCTAATTACCCAAAGCGCCACGAATCCAAACAGGCCAGCAAAGGCACGGTTGCCAGGGATACTAATTAGGTGAAGTGGACGGGAGAAGAGCAGCAGCCTGAGCCGCGGTGCTGGTCGACATGGGCGAAGAGCGCTGAGAAACTGAGCTGGAGAAGAGAATGAAGCAGAATGGCAGGCCCATGCCTCCCTGGGGCCGCTCACAGAGCCCACACACTGGTACGCATCAGAGGGACCCTGGTCGGAATCCCGCTGGGGGGACTGTAGGTGTCACTGCGCTGGTGCTACACGTTTGCATCATACCGCCCGGAATGACGCCGCCCGCAGTGACGCACCCACCCCCTAACTGTGAATCACAAACTGCCTCCAGGGCGCTGACTCAACCCCAAGACCCTTAGCAAGCCCCATGATCAGGCACTAGCCTGAGAACAGGGCCAGCCATTGACCAGAGAACTGGACCAGGACCCAGCCAAAACTGAACCACCACCCGCAAGTCCAGATGGAGTGACATCACACATTACAGTCAACCTCTCGACACAGCGGCCCCCGTTACCTTGCTCCTTGATCTGGCGGATCTGCTTGACGGTCTCCTTGAGGATGGCGCATTTGTCGGGCTTGACGTTGAAGTTGTCGATGTCGCTGAAGTTGGCGAAGATCAGCTCGGCCAGTTCCTCGATGTACTTATTTTCATGCTCGCGGTTCCGCCGCTCAATGGTGCGTTTGGGGCTGTGGAAGCGAGGGACCACGGAATAATAGACCTGGGTTATTAAACCGACAGAGTGGTGTGTGTGTGTGTGTGTGTGTATGACACGCCAACATCATGTCAATCTGGGCCCTTGTCACATGCACTGAGGGGACATGGTCGGGGATATCCGCCGAATCACATCGAAGCTGGGCTCCAAGGCAGTTCATGTAATGTTCATGTAAAGGGAGGGTGATGACATCATCATTACCCCTTCCTCGTCCCCGCCCCCCACCCAGGCCAACAGCGCTTCAGCAGAAAAGAGACGCTACTCAGGAACAGAAATAATGCCCCTTGTCCAGTCAGGAAGAAATGGCGAGATCGACACTTACCTGGGTCCTAGGTGGTCAGTCGGACCCTCCTTACGCTTGCGGGACTCCGCCCTCGCGGGGTCGGAGGCGTGGTCACTGCCGCTGCTCATCTTCAGCACATATCAGCGACTGCGGAGGGACAGCAGAGGAGAGGGAGTGCAGCTTAGATCCCTGTGGAAGTGGGTCACCCTGTTCAGCCCGGCCAGTCGGTCCGCTCAGGGAAAACGTTTCCCTACAGATCCCATTAGTAACTTACACAATTGGAACCATTCAGTTGCATTTTCCCAACAATGCAATTTGTTAACAGCGTTAGTGACTATGCTTTTTGGGCATGACTGACTCACGTTGGCCCCCTCAGCCTGGCCGGCTAGAAATCCATGCGTGTCCTCATGCCCTGACACCCCCAGACCACCTCCAGGGCCTCCCTGATGAGGTTGGGGACTCTGCACTATCTGTGCGAGTGAGATTCCTCATTTCACCCCTGGGAGGGGGTGTGTCGTTACATGTGACATAACCGAAGACTCCCCATGTGGCCGAGGGGATGCATCCTGTTGGGAATGAGGGGTCAGAATGGGTCGCTGGTCACGTGACACACTATAGAGGCCCGGCACACGGGGCTGTGCAGAACCGCTTCCTAGCCCTGCCCGCTGTTCCATTGGTCACACGTTTGTCACATGAGCCTTTACGCAACGCAGGGTGGCTGTGGTTGCCTAGGCAGCGGAGAGGGAGAACGGCCAGAGAAGCTGAAAGAGACGGCTGCAGGGATCAGGCACGGATTCAATGTAAGCCAGCGCGGGTGCACACACACACACACACACACACACACACACACACACACAGAATTACAACCACACTGCTGAAGACCGAAGTAAAGTTTAAGAGCCAACCGCAGGGAACCCGTATGAAGCGGCTGGGTACAAACTGCGTCACCATAAACCAAACCATCACCATCCAAAAGCCACAGGCACACAAACAGGGGGGCAGCCCCACACTGACAGGCCGTGTGACATGACGGCGACCCGTAGCCGGAGCAGGACGCCTTCGTAACGAGGTGCACTGACGAGGAGTGACCAGCAAAGGGGCGTGAGAGAGCATTAATGTCTTCTAAAATTGCATGATTTCACCAGCCAGTGAGTGGGATCACCACCTGAATTAAATAATTTGTGTTCATTGAGCAGCCGATCCAGTGAGGCTAAGAGGTGGAGGGCGGGCTGTAGGTGGCGCCCGGTCGTGTTCTGTGCTGGCTGCAGGCTCCGGCACGAGCGGCGTGGGAACGCGGGTCGGCTCGGACCCCGCTGATGCTCAGGCTGGGCACCGGATCTGCTCGGGACGTCACCACCTGAGCCCTGACGACTCATCAGCCACTGATTAAAAGCTCACATCAAGTGTGATAAGTGTAGTGAGAAACGCCTTTTGAAAGACACCAGGACTGAGCGTGGAAACCCACGTTTTCATGCCCGTTCACAGGGGGCCCCGGGCCACGAAAACTGACCCTCCGCCAAACCACAATGGCCACACTTCCCCAAACTCACACACTCTGAGATCAGTTCTGTGAAAACCTCCTGCTTAGCTGAAGTCAGCAGCACGCTCAACCTGTGTTAAATGCCCAACGCACACGTGACCCTGCTGGGCCACACGCGTGTGACCATGTGACCTTCCCATACAAAAGTCGGTGAAGCGGCAGACTGCAGCAAGGTGGGCGGGCTCTAAGCAAAGGGGGCGGGTGCTAAGCAAAGGGAGCGGGTGCTAAGCAAAGGGGGCGGGTGCTAAAATAGGCTGCTGTATGGCATCAGGATCCTCACCCTGGTCCCAGGGGGCACACCCCCACCCCAGCCAGTACTACGATTACGGTGCAGTAATGGCCTTAAAGTGGCTGGCAGCTCACAGGACCGCCTCCATTTACCGTAAGCCGATCGCCGTCATGAATGTTTTACACTGGTGGGCTCTGTGGGGATGGGGGGGGGGGTGGCTGGGCGAGAGGAAACAGGACCGCCCACAAACCGCTGGATTCCGGGAAACCACAGCGCAGTGTGGGGCAAGAGCCGGACTACACACCGGGAGAGCAGTGCCGGCAGAGACAGGCAGCTCCCGTATGTTTGTGGGGGGGTCCTGTGAGAGGATGATTATACATGGAAGCCGGCTGTCCTCAGTCGAAGGCACCAAGGAACTGTCCTGCTGGCATGATCACAAAATCCTGCTGTGTCCTGACGGGGGCGCTCTGCAGGAGTCACAAGGGTGCCTCACAGGGTAAAGGAAACGGCACACTGCCCATCAGGGCTGGCCGCTGATCTGAGGTCAGTTCTGCCCAGGCTGTCCCCGCGGCACCGGGGGCTGCAGGCCAGACAATCAGTGACACCCGGGGGAGCTGATGAGAGAACCCTAACCCCACCCCAAAAGCGGGCTTTCGTACAAAAGGACGACCTGACCGTGTGAACCACACAGGCAGGGAAAGAAATGAACAAAAGCCCCCCAGGCCCAAGGAGGGGGTGCAGATGCAGGACGGGACCCCCCCGGGTGATGGATGACCAACCGGCCCCCCGAAAAGATACGCGTGACGGGTGCGATGGAATCATCGACCGCATTGGCTCTGCGTGCCGAACCATGCGGCCATGCAGGAACATGCAGGGTGCGGCTGAGCACCCCCGCCATCAGACCGGGGGGGGGGGGCTTCTGAAGCTGCCGGTGAGATTCGGAACAGCGATACTGGTCCTGATCTCCAAGCCAGTCAGACACAGGGTGTACTGCCTGAGATGGGCACTTAGAAACACACATCCTCACTCTCTGACACACACCTGACGGAATCTCTCACCCCAGGCCACACCACCAGAGGGGGGGGGGGGGACACACATCACACACACACTACCCCCACCTCCCCTTCAGATAAGCACCCCTCCTGCCCCTCCCCCAGCATAAAGCAGGCCTGCAGAGAAGGTTCCAGCAGGTTCTGTCAGCGTCCTTTTGAACGGTATGATGGCCCCCCCCTTTTGTCACATGTCACAAAGGCCACAATGGACGACCCCGTGGCCACAGGAACGGCGCCCCCCCGCTGCAGCCAGGCCCTCGGCGCAATCTCACAGTGCAGCTAAGGAACCTTTCCCACGGTCATTAAGGTTGTGGGACCTTCCGGGAGACTCGGAGTGAGACGGAATAAGGACCCTTTCATCGTCCACGTGGAAGTGACATCATGACGCCTACGTGATTGCACAAGAAGTGGCTTATTCTTCATGGAGAACGGCATGAGAATCCCCCACGCCGACTTCACCACCACATCCCAATGACATCATCAATCATCACTGCCCCTGCATAGGGGGCGGGTGCAGCTAGGGAGCGCAGAGCACGTCCAGGAGGGTATGGGGTCACAACGCCCTCCGCGAGTATCCGGTCACACCCAACCGTGCCACACGGCCAGCCTACCGGCAACCCGAAAATCTGTCAGCAGCCGCAGCCCCTGCGCCAGGACGCACTCGTTAACCAGCGGTTACGCGCCGCCACAGAGCCGAGCTGCGGTCAGAAACACTAAGCTTTCAATATGCGAGCTTCTACTGAAAGCTGTCGCTGTGACAGAGGTCCCTCCCGGCCAGTCAGCAGCTTTCCCAGAGTTAACAATAATCATCCACTAGTAGTTGCGTGAAGGTGGCAATCGGGACGTGACGGCAGACCCCCTACCCTTTGGCCTCGCTACCACCCCCAGGTGGCCCTGGTGCTTACAGGGAAGAGGAAGGGAGAGACAGGGCCATTTCTGTCAGGTTTAGACACGTTTATGATGCCGTCACCTCAGACACAAACTTTAAAATGGACAAATCAAGGCTGGTAGCAAGGAGTAAAATGTCAAACAGGAATACATTAAAACTTAAAATGTGCTTTTTGTTATTGCAGTTGACCCTTATTTTGTAGCCTGTTAAGCCTCTCCACTGTCTCCAGTGTGATGTCCTCTGGAAAAAATAAAAATAAAAATGTTCAACGGCATCAGCGATCATCAGCGGCACGACGGATCAGCTGCAAATGCTGGAAGCTGACTGATGGCTTATTTGAAAGGGTGTGAGAGTTAGAAAGGGTGCGAGGCTTGGAGGGTTAGGGTTAGGGTGGAGCATCATCTGCCAGACGAAGAACCTGTTCCAAAATCTTTTCACTAAAGCAGAGTGAGAGTCCATAACACACGCAACCCATACTGGAGCTAAATTCTAATTTGGACAGGCGTGACATTTTTCACAAAACTTTAGGCCACCACCAAGGTGTCCCGGAGCCAGCAGATCGAGCAAAGGTTCCTCCAGTTAATAGAGGCATAGCGCCCCATCAGCCTAGAGTGACCAAGGCGGAGGATGGCACATTCTGACCAAAACTGCCACAAGAGAACAGCTATGGGGAGGAGGAGTGTGTTGGGCAAGCTTCATTAGCATATTAATGAGGTGGGTTTCGTTAACATATTAATGAGGTGCATTTTATTTGCATATTAATGAGGGGCAAAAAGCCCAGAGGCCCAGAACCCATTCCTGGGTTAGTTCCAGGCTTATTAGATGACGGCATGGAGAACGCCTTGTTAATTATGCTCGTTAAGTAATTAGAAAGGGGGGAGAACATGTCTGAACTCACCATCTTGATTCCTGGATTAGGGAGATGATTTCACTTTGATTCAAACACTCAGAATGGATCTGCAGGAAACTCTTACCATCTTACCACAGGAAGAACAGGGGGATTCCACAGAAACATTGCCAGAGACTGCCTGACTCGCACCGGAACGGTGACAGAGCCGTGACAGAACAGGGGCAGAAGGCGGGGTGTCGTGGGACACGGACCAGCGGAACCACAGCTAACACGCACAGCAAGCAAAGCGGTTAAACTGTAAGCAAACGGCAACCGCACGGATATCATTAAGGATCCAGATAGGAGCACAGAACAAAGTAAAACCTGGAAACATTTAGGTTTTTATGTTCATGATGTTTCAGGCTGGCTTTGTGAACATACTGAAGGCACCACACATATGCACACTCATGCTCTGACACACACACCCTTACAGACTGTCACACACATAATATCTCTCTTGCACGCACACGCACGCACATATGTAAATGCTGACAGGCACGGATGCATGCAAGCACACACACAAACACACACTCTCTCTCTCTCTCTCTCTCTCACACACACACACGCACACACACAAACGCACTCTCACACATGTTCATGCTGACAAGCACACATGCACGCATACACACACACACACACACAAGCTGCTCGGCTGACTGGCTGCCTGTCCTGTGTGACAGAGCCTTCCCCCCCCCCCCCCACCCCCACATGACCCTCATGGTTGTAACACGATGCAAGCAGGAGGGAGTGGGGGGGGGCGGGGGAGGGGCCTCACCCTGCCATCTGTACGTGCCACTGCGGCTGATACAGGGTCAAAAGTTTACTTGCTCCTAGCCAATCAGGCTGCAGAGCCCCCCTGCCCCCCCAAAGCAGCTCCTGCCAGCCAGTCGCGTGATCACACAGCGCGGCATTCGCTTATGGCTGACGACCCCCCTGCAACGTGCTGTTAGACTGTACCATCCAGCTAACACAGAAAAATCAAATGGCAGCTCTGCCCCCCCAACCCAGGACACACTAAACAAGCAGACGGACAATGTGAGATACTCCCCCCCCCAAAAATTGACCGGGGGGAGGGGGGGGGTAACGTATGAGGTTTTCCACCAAACACACAAGAGGACAAGTGTTCCTCTAGCGTGTGGCCGACTGTACACATGGGGGACATTCTGTCATCCAGGGCTTGATGCGCCACAGAGACAGTGAGGACACAGAAACAGGGCAGCAGTTCAGTGCTGCTTAGGAGGGGAACACAAGTTACGATACGATCATCTTAAAATAGCCGCCGAGAGGCAGAGCTGACGCATACATAATCTCGGTTTCCATCGTCATTCAGAGATGGACTTAGCGAGTCAAGCGAGGAACTGCCCAGTCATGGCCTCGTAACAGAGGGCTGGTGACTCAGCGGGGAAGAACCTTCCCTGCATCTCTCACTTATCCAGAGGACGACTCTCAGAGTCACTGCTGTGTTCCCCCCTTCAGGGGCATTATGCAGCGAATCATATGACACAGTGCAAGAGTGTGGGAAAGGATGATAAACTTCACAGAACCGTGTGAGGCAGTCACACACACAGAGGGCCTGCCTCCAGAGCTTCGTCACGGTGGGAGAAACAAGGCAATTTACCCACAATGCACTGGGACACGACTAATGTGATGCTCAGCTTTTGGGGTTTTGGTTCAAGTTCCAGTGTGGCTTTAGTTAGAGAAGAGCTCAAACACACAGCACCCCCCAGACAAACGAACCGTGGCCTGGCCCCACCCATCCCCAACACACGGTGCCTGGTTCTGTTTCTGTTCTGTTTCTCTAATCCAGCAGCAGGGGGGGGGTCAATGTACTAGAGAGCATTTCAAACCTCCATCATGGGGTACATGGATCAAACCCTGATGAAGCAGCTCCCTCCCCCCTCAATCGCCCCATCCCACCACGTGCTCCCGGACCTAGAGCAGAGAACATGGCAGACGGCGCCCCGGATCCCACAGGGCTCCTGCGGTGGGGAGCTGAAGCTGAGGCCTGGCATCACGTGAAGCCGGCTGACGGCACTCACAGGCCGAGAGCGCTGAGTCAATACGGACACGTGCTGTGACTCACTCATACTGAGAGTCTGGGACGATCCACCCTCACACCTCAGTCAGGTGATGGGGGAATGGGGGGGGTGGCACTTTAAGCCCCGTTTCATTTAAACAGTCACACGTGATGAAGGGCCAGTGAAACAGCTCTTAATGAAGGAACAGATTTATGAAAAGAGTGTAAACATCACCCATCTGATTAAGGTGTCTTACGTGCTCATTCCCAGTCACCCACACATACCCCCCAGCCTAAGCACCCAAACCAAACCAAACGTTACTGCATCCACGACAACAAAGGACGGCTCATCTGAGTAGGCATGCGCGCTATGATGGTATACTTCGGGATTTAGAAATAATATCTTCAGGATTTCCAATACGGAGACGCTGCACTGAGGCGATGCATTGTAGTGCGCAGCGTTAGCGGTAATTGGAGCCTCACTTAGAGGGATCCGTACCCACAAAAAAGTCAAAGAATAACACGCATGCTTAGGTTAATGCCACGCAAAAAAAAAAGTGCAGTGAATGCGACGTAAACTGCGGAGCATGTGCGCCATACATGAAACCTTGCATGCATGCAGCCGTAGATCAGGCAGTGACAGCGGTGTCGATAAACCAAGGGTGATTTTTTTAACTCTTTAACAAGGAGCTGTCTCCTCATTTCCCTAGAGCTCAGCTTCCACACCGATCTCCGATTCTGAAGATTACCGTAGCCTACATGATTCAGGGTGTTTTTAAAAAAAAAAACAACACCATTATATTCTGTATATATTGGCGTGAAATGTCTAGAAGGTATGACGGTATGAAAAACACCGCCCTAATCTACAACAGAGACGAATCCACAGGGACGCAAGCCTTTGCCGGCCTTTCCGAAAAAGCGGCACAGAAACTCGGCACACGCTGAACGCTGTGAGCGTGCCAAGAGGATGCGGATCCTGCACATTCAGCATGCAGAGGGAACAGATGAACAACAGCACACGCACCGCAAGGAGGAGATGCCGCTCAGAGCAGGACGCCTCATGCCTGGCGCAGGGCATGCGCCACCCACACGGGGACGGGGAACACTCCTTCAAGTCTCCATGGACACCAGTCCACTCATACAGCATCTGGAACCTAATGTCCAATATTGCAATGTTACTATTATGGGATGTACTACACAGCATCAGGTGAACAGGTACCTAGGCAAATCATTTCTATTAAATTCCTGATGGTATTGGGCAATTTGTGTGGATGGAATCGTTTATTTATCCACCCATCTGCTATCCAATTGTTCTGGTTATTCTGGTTACCAGGCAGTACAGGGCACGAGGCAGGGGACACCCTGGACAGGATGCCAGTCCATGACGGGGTACAAGGCAGGGGACACCCTGATCAGAATGCCAGTCCGTCACAGGGCACGAGGCAGGGGACACCCTGGACGGGATGCCAGTCCATTACAGGGCACGAGGTAGAGGACACCCTGGACAGAATGCCATTCCATAACACACAAACACACATTCAGAGATCAACTGCAGGAGGAAACAGGAGCATCCAGAGGAAACCATCAGGAAAGATGGGGAAACCATGCAAACGCCACACACACCAAGACACAGAACAGAGGTGGGATTCGAACCCGAAGGTGTGAGGCAATAGCACTGTTGATATTTTAAAGGTTTAAAAAAAAAAAACCCTTTCATGCAAAGTACAAGGAGTCCAGGGTCTTAAAACCCGTCAGAGCTTGTTTTTACCCACGAAACGCCCCATAGCACACCGATACGAGCGGCGTACCCCCGAAACACACACAGGCCAGGACCCTTCAGGAAGACATTCCATTTTAATATAACATCCATGCCACGCTTCAGAAACGTGACTCGAGAGCAGCTTACAGTGCCACCCCAGCATCATAGTACGTGGTAGCCCGGCGTGCTGGCACAAGAAGTGACACGGGTGGTGGAGCAGCATGCCGTGCACAGTGCCGCATCTGTACTAAGTGTGAAGCAGCCCTCGGTCGCTGTCCTAAACTGGCCAAGCAGGAGAATGGAGACTGACAGAAGAGCCTTGGGATACAGTGCAGATCTACAGGAGCAGGGCAGAGTTTATGGTCGCCTGGCGGAAATCTGACCGCTTCTCACCTTTAAACAATGTGCAACCGTCCTGGCCTTGAGGTGACCCTCTTGGGGGGGGGGGGAGCTTCCTCTCAGAGACATCAGCACATCAAAAGTCTCAACCATGGTTTGAGTAAGCAGTTGGACTCTCCCTGAGCAGGGGGTGTGGGGGCTCCCAACTTTGAGGAGGACACGCAGGTCTGGGGGGTGGAGGTGAAGCGGCTGTCGGGGTGACCTGACCTCGCGGCCTGGCAGAATCGGCGCGGCCAGATGACCGCAGGTTCACAGTACAACCAAGTGGCACCCCACCCCCAACCACATCAAATAAAAGACATCAGTGAGGACCGTTAGTGCAAATTACGGCACAAAAAGGCGGCAGAGAGAGAGGGGAGTCAAACATTAACCAGCCAAAAGACGGGGGTGACGACGGGGACAGCAGAAAGAGCGAGAGCCTCGCAGAGGGCCTCTGGTAAGAGGGACATTTTAACATGGTATAAATATGGTGAACCAACACAACAGATTTCAGTAAGCACAACTTCATTCCTGCAGGAAATTGTAAACACGGTGAAAAAATTATGTATTTACTTATTTTTTTATTCAGTTTATTGTCTTTTGTACCTCTGCACAGGTCAAACCAGCACCGGCACCAAAACAAATTCCTTTAAAAGGATTCTAATATATATAAATAATATCAGTGTAAAGAGCATCCAGTCAGTAGACAGGCTTCATCTGACAGCCAGCGCGAGGCAGCCAAATCAGGTGGTACGTCGACTAGTGGGACGGCAAGATGACAGGAGCTCCGCCTTCCAGTGCCCTCCGCCACCAATTGCCAATATGAGCTCCGCCTTCCAGTGCCCTCCGCCACCAATTGCCAATATGAGCTCCGCCTTCCAGGGCCCTCCGCCGCCAATCGCCAATATGAGCTCCGCCTTCCAGTGCCCTCCGCCGCCAATCGCCAATATGAGCTCCGCCTTCCAGTACCCTCTGCCGACCACTCGCCAATATGAGCTCCGCCTTCCAGTACCCTCTGCCGACCACTCGCCAATAGGAGCTCCGCCTTCCAGTGCCCTCTGCCGCCAATCGCTAATAGGAGCTCCGCCTTCCAGTGCCCTCCGCCGCCAATCGCCAATATGAGCTCCGCCTTCCAGTGCCCTCCGCCACCAACAAGAGCTCCTGCATATCAGCTTTTACTTCACATATTCAATTACTTTCAGTATGTATCAGTTCTGCTTTAATAAACGTTATTTTAAGGGACGACACCGATCTCATCAAAACGACGGCTGAAGTGCTACAGCTATGGAGAACCGACATCTTGCACTAGAAAGAATCGCATTTTACAAAAGGGAATCATTTTAAATCAGATCTCACGAGAGAATCTGAAACCAGCCTGGTGTCATTTTTTATGTTTGTTTAAAACAAAACAAAAAAAGAAAACAAAGAAATAAAATTGCATCAGCATCACCAACAATGCGAGGGCAGGAGAAAAACAGGACGCGCAGTTCACGTGCTCAGATTGCGCTCTGGGATGCGCATGCATGCTGCACACTTGTGAGCCCATGGCTACACACACCAGCTGTGCTTATAAACATTTTAAACCGCTTTCAGGATTTTACTACCTACACGTATTTTCTGGTAATTTCCCCAGAAGCTAGACTGACAGCTTTGCCACGGATATACAATAAATTCCTTGACAGCCTCACAACTACTCGTGTTTTGTTTCCAGAAGCATTTTTTAAACTTATCTAAAGCAGGTAAAATGACAGAATACCGCTAAGGACTCAGATGTGAACGTGACATTTCAGTGACACATAATACAGCGCATGCCTGTGGTTTTGGGGACAGGACTGCTGTCCTGGCCGGGCCGACCGTGTATGGTTAGGGAAGAGCTCGGGGTGCAGTGAGCGAAACCCAAAGAAGCAGCCACCTCTCTAAGCTGACGTGTCCGTAAGTTTGGCTCCGGAAGTTACCGTGCTACTTTGAGAGCGACATGACCAACATGACCCAGGGGAAGGGACCCTGGGCTGGGCCAGATCAGCGCCCGCTCCCAGACGGAGAGAGCGGCTTATTTTCCATTAAAAACACGTGCATGGATGTTCAAAATCTACGATAAAAATGCAGTGAAGGAACGCCAGGAGCCTGCTGCAACTTTCAAGCGCAATAAAGGGGCAGTAACTGCAGTTACGGTCACACCTCACGACGACAGCAGAAAGGGCCGAGCTCTGCTTTCAGCACTTATCGGGACAAATAGGAATCAGAGAGACGGCTGACACCAGCTCAAGGGCCAGGTCCCAAAACAAGGGGAATTCTTTCAAAATTTACTGGTTAAACCTTAACCATTGTTTGCCTAAATGGCCAATGACCATAAAAGGAGAGAGACGGAGAAACTCAAGGTACACAGCGGAGTTTGAGCTGCAAAACAAACTTGAGAGGAATCTGTGCTTAGGTATTGGGTCACCCTGCTGCATGAGCATGCACTACTGGGGGCATTTAAGGGCAGAGGGGTAGGTCCCACCCCCCGACCCTGGGATCGTGCCAGGGTGCTTTTCATGGCACCACCCCGAAGTGACAGTGTCAGGATGAACGGGGAGCAGGGGAGGGCCACCAAGGGACGGCGAGATTGAGTAGCGGCCAAAGCGGTGCGATCATCCGAGCGTCTCCGTGTGCTGAGATTTACAGTGAAGCCCCAGACGGCTGCGGGTACGAGCCGGAACCCCAGGGTATGAGCCGGAACCCCAGGGTACGAGCCGGAACCCCAGTACGAGAGCCGTCCAGAGCGGGAGCAGGGAGTGGACACGCCCATTCTACTGTAACTGTATGCTAATTAGACACCAAAATACTGATAAAACAGTAGCACTAAGGATCACGAACCACAAACAGATATTTTTTAATTGCAGTCAGAGATGTTTGCACCTGTGTCACTAATAAAGTGGGTTTAGCTAAAGATCTGCTTGCGGCCTGGAGAGAGATGCGGGTCTGAATCACGAAATGCCACCAGCTTCACTCCGGCATTTTGATGGCAGTGAGCAGGTGAAACCAGTTAGTGGTGATTCAAACTGGCACTAACCCTAACCACTGCCCGGACTCGTCAGTACTGCCGGGGCAACCAGATCTCAGAAACCTTCCCGGGCAAAACGGGGCACTCCGCAAACCCGACACGGAACTGGAAATTGGGGCAGCGCAATTTCAGAATTGCTCTGTGAATTAGGTGACCCACTGTTAACTAATTAATTAATGGGAATTAATGATAAAGGCAAGCAGACACTGCAGTGAGTGACACAGCCCCAGAAACACAGCCCCCTCCAGCACACTGGCCACTGGCAGTGCGCCTGCTTCTCCCTGGTCCTGTGCCCGAGCACCGGACTGGTATCCTCCGCACATCCAGGCCTCGCCCTCCCGTCCACTCAGACAGGTACAAGCCTGTTTACGCCTGGGATTTGCGGCATTCCAAAGGTAAATTGCACACATTGTGAGCAGAAATTTGCCCCATGGCATATTGCGCTTATTCCTCTACAGTCACTACAGCCAGCCTGCAGCTGCTCTGCTAGGTTATCAAATCACTCTGCCGATTCTGGGAGTCGAACCAACAATCTTCTGATTACAGGCGCAGCGTCCTAACCCGCTGGAGCACGAACGCAAGGCTGCTGTGCCAATCTGAGGCCTACAGCCCTTCACAGCTGGCCTTACAGCCACGGGAACAGAGTGGCTCGTCAGAATTACGGAGAACAAGTTACCCACACAACTATATAGATTCTGCACCTTTATGAAGATGCAATTCGGCGCCGTGTGACACGTGGCGGACATGCCCATCGCAGGGCTGCTCGCATAACCTGCACATCCTTAGGAGTGAGCTCATCCGACTAGTCCAACGTGGACCCTGGTAACACAAGCAGAATGATTTACAGGAACAGGGGAAATTGTGTGTGAAGACTCACTGTGTTCTGCTTCTATACCCACCACCAATGCAAAAAGCAGGGAAAAAAAGAGAGAATCCCCACCTCAAACCCCGAACGGACGAAACTGACACATCACTCACATTGTGAAACTCTACTCAAGCGATGGAGTTTGGTAAGCAGCTTAACTCCGGCTCACACTGAGCTCGCCTGGCCCAGCACTGCAGCACATTCCTCTACACATTTATTTTGGTTTAAGCAGGTGTGGATCTGGTTTTTATTTCCAACTGCCAGCACTGACAGCGACGCTGACCCCCACTCCGGTACTCGATCCTGGTGGAATGACAAAGCAGTGACGACGACGGTGACGTTCTGGAAGCCCGGAAGAGGCATACACACGTGTGTGTGTGTGTGTGTGTTTCAGACAGAACACGTGCTGCTTTTACACCCTGAACTTTCGGTAAGCGGGAATTTCAGTGTCTCTGGTGAACAGATCTGTCCGCATCACACCACAGCCTCCCCCGCTTAAGCAATATGCTCCAACACAAATACCGTGGCAGATCCAAAGGTCAAGCCCGGCTCGGCCCGGAACGAGGGGCAGCGCATGCCCCCGCAGTGGGACAGCCCGAAAAAGGAGGATACACCTCACATATCTTAGAAAATACTTCTGCTTCTGCTTCACAAACATTTACGCTGCCTTTTCACTCTCCTGTTAAGTAGCAATTCAGCTTGAAAATGATGGTTGGCAATGTGGACCCAAGGCCTCATTCAACAGGACAGATCCTTCCTGGGTCTCCATCTGGAAAGGCCACATCCATCTCAGTCAGGCTGGATGGCACCAGACCGTCAGAACCCACGAAACGTTAAAACCTGTGCAGCAGTGGAGATGCTCCACCAGTGCGTCCGAGGCAGGACGAGCTGGACGATTACGTGTCTGGCAAAATGTTTAAGGACAAGCAAGGTCAGGTGTTCGGCCTGTAAGGAGCACATCAGCAAGGCTCAGATCCCACTTAAGGTCCAGGCACTTAGATTCATCACCCTTGATTCCACTCTCCTGCGGGAACTACTGCTCTTGTTCTCATTATCGCAAGACACTTACGTACTCCATTCTGCTAAAGTGTCTTAACACGTGACTGTCATTTTTTTAAATGATGTATGGACAATGGTGCTGTCCCGTTCGAACCCGGTGCCACTAACCATCCCTTAAAAGTCTCCAGAGGACCATCAGGCCCACAATGATCAAGTGATGAAAACACTACCTTCCATCCCCGGGATGGGAAACAAATGGTGGCACTTTGATCACAAATCCCCTTAAAATGGTCACATCTATAAGCTGGAGCTTCTGCCAACCAAACAATTTTAAGTGCACTGAGCATTAAATGAGTTATTACTATACCGGCAACCAAGTAAATATTAACAGCTTATATTGGGCAAGGATGTTGAGTATGAAGCTGTACATCAAACAAAAAGTACAGGTCACTTCAGCAAGGCTACAATGTGCAGCGTGAGCAATAGTCATAGTGGTAATAATCATTGTTATCAAAGAGTGACACTAAGGGTGTCACTCAGGGTCTTACTGGTTGAGAAATCCCCACTCACGTGGAGGGGATGGGGGGGCGCACATCACAAGGAACACAGAGCAAGGGAGGTGGACACATAGCAGAGGACAGCTTTGAACCCCTGAGCATAGAATACTACCCATTGAATCATTTTATTATTAAATTAACCCCCAAAACTGCCATAAAAGCTGCTTTCTGAACACATCAGTGTGCTGTTTTTCAGTCATGGAAAATGTGGCGGAGTTAAATGGTAAACGTGCACATCTTACACAAACACAGATCCTCACACTCACAAATACACATGGCCCTAGGAAAGTGAGACTGGAGGGATACAACAGTTTAAATGTAAAGATAGAGGGGTTCACCCTGGTTCCTACAACCTTGAACACACGAACCCGTCCACACACACACACACACACACACATAGTAACCTTTACCCCTCCTGCGCGTATAAACCCGATAAACACGTAAGCTGAGACTTTATTTGTAGTTTCAAGGCCCGGGCGTCACGGTAGCGCTGCCCGGAGAAATGGGGCGCCGGCCTGCCCTTCACCCCCGCACCCGTGCTCCTCCTACCCTGTCCCGTGCGGTTCAGTCCGGTCCCTAAACGCACATTTCGGCCACGCACCAGTGTAGATAAGGCGGCGCCCTGGAACGGCTCACACGAGCAGCCGGTCCCGGTGGCTCTCTCTACCGGATACACTCTCATAGCCCGGTCGTGGGAGCCCAGGACTGGCCGCGCCGAGCCGGTCAAACTTGGGTAAGGCTCCCGGACCACATCGGAGCCCCTTAAGTTCTCAGCGATAAAGCGAAAGTAGCGGCGCCGTCTCAAGTGCCGCGGACACTCCGGCGGAAGGCGGCGACCTGCTCCCGCGGATACCAGACTCTGGCGACCGTGCGGTAGTCCGCCGCGGTGCCCCCGTCTCCGGAACCAGGCGGCCGAGAGGCTCCGGCAGCCGGGTCGAGCGGATCCCCAGGTTGCCAAACGCGCACGACTCGGCTCACATTCCCCTCCCCCAGCTATTTCCAGATTAACTGCGCAGCCGAAATGCCAGAACCGGCCCAAAAGCAAGGGCGCCCATCCCCGCATGTCCGCGCACTCACCGCGGCTCGTCTTCTCCGGAACAGCGGTCGTCACGGCCGCCTCCGACCTTCGGCTCCGCGGAAGAGCGCTGCAGCCGAGCGTGGCGACGCCGCCATGTTCCCGCCGCCTGCTGATGACGGGCTGCTTGTTTACCTCGCCTGCGGTCCTCCCCCACAAGCCGGGCCACGGCGCTGCGAGAGATACCGGGCCGGAGGAACCAGGGCAGGGAGAGCGGCACCGGCCCGGAGGAACCGAGGACCGGAGGACAGGAATAAAGCAGCAGGAGATACTTAGCGGTTTGTTTTACATAGACATTTAGAACCAGGCGTGCTCACGTTTGTATAAGAATATATGAAGTGATTATTGTTATTTACAAAGAAAACAATGAAAAGAGAAATTCCCGCTGTCAGATCGTGGGGATTCTGCGACAAAGATTTACTTTTGATCCGTAAAGGAGGAGCGGAACTGAAGACAGATATCCGTTTTTTCACCTTTCTGCGAAATTTGCAAACTATTGCCTAGATAACTCCATTCAGAGTGCAGTAAGATTAAAATACGTTTAATATTTATACGCAGCACAAGAAACACACGGAAGTATTTTTAAACACGGCTTAAAAATTGTAACAAATATTGAAAATTCACCTAACTGTATCACTTATCTGACAGCAGATTAAATAACCGGGCCGAGAACCATGTTTCCATCTACTCGTTGTTTTCACGGTTGTGACGGTAGCTTTTGCATGTTTTCACCATGTTGCGGGAGTTTCCTATGGCTAAATGACACACACAAAACAATCATTCAATGTATATACCCTGTGATGAACTGACATGCTGTCCAGGGTGTCCCCCAGCCTTATCCCCTGTACTTCCTGGGATAGGCTCCAGGCCCCCACAAAATAAAATTCAAAGCTTCTGAAAATATCCCATATATTCAATAATGCTAAAAACTGACCAGGCCCATCAGACTACGGGGATCAATGAGCAAGGCACAGGCCTCCAATGGAGAGTTCCAGAATCTGACTCAGGACCCACCAAACTGTGGTCTCTTCGCTGCCCTGGTTATAAGGAAGCAGAGATTGATTTAATATTCTGTTCCACAGCTTTATGTTTCTCTTTCATGAGATTCAGCCATTCTGCCAAGAGAGGAATGCTGCAGACATCATGCTGGTCTCTCCCATCTTCCAGTGAGCGCCTAACTACTTAAACACGCCCGATTTATTCACAGTTCAAATGAGATGCACATTATGAACAGAAATGATGTACATTTCACATGACACTCAAAGTCCAACACACCGGCTGACAAGTTTCTATTATCCAACATTTATATTGGACACACCATTAGGTGGGTTCAATGCCCCACTCTTACTAGCAAAAGGCCACTGCTTCAAAGTATCCAGACTGTTGTTGTTTCTTGGCAGAAGAACTTAAGATACTACAAGAAGCCTCAGCCTAAGCAAAGTAACGGAGCAGCGTTTGTTCAGGACCGTGAATGTAAGAGCACAGCTACACACCAGAAATGGTGATTTGAAGAAGCGTGACAGAAAGATATGAAGGAGGTGGTGAGCCAATGGCAAACAAGGTACTATCAACCAGTGTCAAAACGGCCCAGACTGCCAAATCACAACCAAACGAACGGCAGGGCATGTCTAAAACAGAAGAGCTAGCCGCGCTAATTAGCACAGCGTGGGCAACGTAGCAGCTAAACGATGTCGACTCACAGAATGGTGGGCGGCTGATTGAATCCCAAGGATGGTCCCGCTGCAGCCAAGCACGGGCCTCAATCTGAATCACTCCAATCGTGTTCACGAAATAGACAAAACCACAAGTAAAAAACAGAGATTTATACTGCTAATGAGACTGAAGGTAATAACACAAAAATGACAGGTTCCGATTCGCTAAATTTAGAAATTCAGAGAAAACAGGGAAAAAACCCACAACTCAAAAACTGCAACTGAACTGAGTCACCATCCCAGATAAATAAATTTGACTCAGTTCAGTACACGTGAGGTTTAACGCGCAGAGCTGTCGCAACAATAGCAGCAAGCTACAATCTGTTTGCTAAGCACGATTTTCAAGAGCACGATGGTGTCTCAGCAGGTAACGCTCTGAAGTCGTACCTCCAAGCTTGTGGATTTGGTAAGTCCTGCTTTCCTCCATCACACAAGGTCTAGTGGTGTGTGTATCCTGCATGGACAATCTAGGATAGACCCCAGCTCTACATAACGTACAAGGTTATGGAAAGGTAGGAAGAACAGGCTACAGGCAGGATGACCAGTGAAATAGAACAGATCTCAAAAAATTGCAAATGAACTCAGCCAAACTTGAGTTATTACTTTTGACTATGAATCTCTGAATTTGACTGAGCTCTTCCATGCCCAAAAGAAATCCACATCAGGTCAAACTTGACTGGTTAGTCTTCCTGCCTGCTGTGCCTCTGTTCCACAAAGCAGTACTTCAGAGACCAGAGGGAATCGCACACAAAGTCTCGTGCATATGCACCGCCCCAAAGAGCATCTTGTATTTGTGAGAAAAGGTGAAATGACGCCAAAGTGACAGGTGTACAGCTTCCAGCTGAGCAACAGTCGCAGCTGATCTGGGGTCAGTTAAGCCGAGCTGCTCACGGACACACTCTCATTCAGGCAGCTCGGTTCGCTTCGGTCCGGTTCAGGGCCCATCTACCTCTGTACTCGGGATTTCCCAAAAGACGCAGTGCAACGCAAATAATGGGGATGTGAAACGCGTTCAGCTCTGCCAAACAACCAACAGGATGACCAAACTGGGATTATTTACAACGTTATTTTGATTGAATTTGTTATTACAGCGAAAAAACAATAAATAAAACAAAACTAAAGCGTCTTTTCGTTTAGATATATATCCACAGAGCATATACCAGAAGAACTATTTTAAACAAAGACTCTTTAGAAATAAGTCATGTTGACTCATGCGGCGGTCTTTCGCATAATATAATGTGCCTTTCCCGCACCACACAGGAGACAGAGGCGGTTCGGGGTGTGAGGGGTCCGGTTCGGGCTTTAATTCTCATCGCTGGGTCTCGTTATGTAGGTCAACAGCCCGTAATCTGCGCTCCGGACCCCGCTGATCTGATAACACGCCGGCAGAGTCACCAAGCAGCCTGCCGGGGACAGAGTCGCATATCTGGCGGTCATTTTACCGCGCCGCCTCGGTTCCGATGCCCCCTCGGGCGGAGCTTGGCGCTTCCCAAAAATAGGTCGCGTTAAAGCAGCCCGGAGCCCAGCTAAACGCCGCGTATGTGCGTGTGAAAGTGGATGCGGAAATGCGGGCGGAAAGACGCGATACTCCGTAACACAAAGTAACCGTACCTGGGTGGCGGCGCCGCGGTCTCCTCCGGCTCCCTCCGCGTCACAGTGTCCGGACTGCGGCCCGCCCGCCTCGGTCCCGGTTTCGAGCCGCTCACACACAGCTGGGGCTGAACGCCGGAACCGCCGCCGCTTTGTTTAAACATCCAGCGGGACGCGGCCGTTCGGATACCGGGGCCGCCGCAATGGCCGAGTCGCCGAAGCCTGTTCGCTTATTTCAGAACCGTTTCGCCAGCATTTCCGAAGCGAAACCTCAGCGGGATCCCGACGCAGGATTGAGTCCGGTCCGGCGTGGGGGGTCTCCAGAGTAAATGCCTAGTAGCGGAACCGATCTCGTGAAATTTCCCCGAAAAAACAAACAGAACCGACTCGGACTCGATAAAAGTGGCTGATACGCAGGACCATCCGCTCTGACGTGAAACAAGGTTACCGAAGAAGCCCGGAGCCGTGCGCTATATTCGGCAATAACACGCAAAAAGGTGGTCTGGAGCGCCACCGCTCGGCAGCAGTCGGTACTGTTCACCGAGCAGACAAACATCAGCCGTGTTCAAGGCGACCTCGGATCCCTCACCTTCATGCCGTCTAAGTGCTCGAGGGCTGAATTAAACTAAATGTCTCCTTAATTGAATTGATACAACCCTTTAATGCACTGATGTCCCCTCCAGGGTGCGTCTATGGTGCCCGCGACCCCACAGGATAGTGAGGCTGTGTGAGCGAGGAGGAACATTAGGCTTTTACCTGGAGGTTTTGTGTCACCTCATCATTCCCAAACGTAGTCATGGCACAGACAGGCATGTGAAACCTGTATAGATTGTCTGTGAGCAGGTGGCGACGGCACGGCGCAGGAAGTAGTAGACAGTAACATAAGCATGAAGTCCATATCCAGGTAGCTTTAATAAACCATCACCAACTTAACTTACATTCATGAGGACGAACTGGACGGGAAGGTAGACGCAGGTGCTGATTCATCTAATCATACAACCAGAAGGCAAAGGAAAATGTCCGCCGTCAAATAAAACCATTGAGGCACCCAGCTCGTGGGCACGCTGAGATTGTGCTTATAAGCGAGACGCTTTAACACGTAAATGCCTTTCTGATCGATCTTAAAAATAATAAATTTAAACACAATGGTGTGTTTTTTTTTTGTTAATACAAGTGAACAAAGGAATAACACGAACCTTTCAATGTCTAGTTTACAGATCTAATGCTAAACGAGAAGTTGGCATTGGCGCACTTCCCCATTACTACCTGCGGGGGGCGTATCTTTAAAATTGCACAGAAATCAACATGTTAAAGCCATTCAGCTTTCCCCTTGAATGTGCTAAATCTGGTTAGTGAGGACATGCTTGTTTTTTGGTGACTGACCACACAGTCATAACCGAATATCTACTTTCAAAGTTATATAAAGATACATATTTAAAAATAGGCGGCCCAGGTATGAATTGGGGGGGGGGGGGGGCATCTTTCTGTTATCAAGCAACCCCCACCAAAGAAATGACATCATACCCAAGTACTGATACAGAACACAAACCAGCCCCAAGAGGACTAGGGGCTGCATCAGTCCTTAATTTGAGTCTCATCCATTAAAACTGCATGTGGAATGAAAGCAGTAGACTTTTTCCTTTACTGGGGAAAACAAAATGACGGACATGACAAAATGCGCATCTGGCCAGTCTGCTCCGAGACAAACATTTATTCCAAAACGTTACTTTACACCCCGATTGGTCAGACACACAGAGAGCACTTCCGGTACTGATGGAATGGAACGCTGTCACCTCGAGAAACAAAAAACCTGACCGACAGCCAGAACGGGAAAAACGGGCTCGTATGAAGCCCGGGACAGCGTGCCTGGTCCTCCCTTCCCAGAAGCACAACAACAATTCCTATTTAGTAATTATTCCTTCAGACTATACAAGGACATTTTCAGCTAAGACAACCAGACAGACCACCTTAAACAAAGTGTGTGTGTGTGTGTGTGTGTGTGTGTGGGGGGGGGGGGGTCAGTGAGACCCCTATAACTGGTGTCGGACCAAAGTGACCCATCCCTGAGAACAGCGTGTTTGTGGAGCCTCTCAACTGACAAGGCCTGAAATATGAAGATGGAGACAAAATGGCTGAACACGGCCCGGCATAAAGCTAAGGACGCCCACCCAAGGGGCGTCAACGTGGAGGACACCGAACACCGACAAGGAGGGTGGAAAAGTCGGAAAAATTACTCCCGATCGGCAATTAGTGCGACTGGTTTTGATAGCAACACAAAAGGTCTGAACAAGAATACAGAGTAACACTATTTAAAAAAACAATGATGCAAAGTTCTCCAGCTACAGCTGGACGTGACGTTGGTTCACTACACAGCTGCTGAGACTGAGAAACAAGAGTTACGATTCGATCGAGGACTTTGCCTCGGGGGGGTGGCAGGACTTCAATGACGGTACATATGCCATTTCTTCCACCCCTTACAGCAGCCTGATGCATGCGTGGGTGGCCTTGGTGAAACTGAAAATACAGCCGGATACGGCCTGGAGTGACGAGGACGTCACCGAACGGACCGCTTTCACTTTCGTTATGACTAGGGAACCGGAGTCGTTCCGACATGCTGGCTCTGGCCGGCTGTGCCGCGGTCAGGCTTATCACGAGAGAACGCAACATACCCCATCACACGTACGACAAAACAGAGCATCGACCGTCCCACCCCCCGACATGGACCTCGACGATAGACGATGGGCCAGTGCCAGAAGGGAAAGGGACACCGCTGCTCCATCAAACCCTCATCTTGGGGGGTGG
>JAODJU010000033.1:20094130-20110602 GCA_026776725.1 Gnathonemus echidnorhynchus
AGCAAAGCTTGATCATATACTTAAGACCTAAGGTCCGGGGGGAGTGGGGCTTTGACGTGGGTGGTTTGTTCTCCTTAAATATTTTTGCTAGTTGGACCCCCCACAGCCGGTAAGCTCTTTGTCATGCCTACGATGGATACGGCTTCTGCAGACCAATTTAAACAGGTGATTGATGTGACACCCAGACACAGGAACGTTGCTAGAGATTTTGGGCCACAAACATGAGGGCATATCATATTGGGCCCCCCAGTCCAGACCCCCAGTTATTTTCCAAATTTTCTAGACCCCCTGTCACTCAGGGGCCCTTGGAATTATACTAACTTTCCCCCACCTTACAGCACCCCTGCCCAGACAAAGTCACTCAGAAATGCACATATGCTTATTTTCCACATGCAGTAATGGTGAGGCTGGGAAATACGGAGACCCTCTACTGGAGAGTCACTGCAATCAAGTTGGGGGTCGGGCAGTGCGTCCTGTCAAGACCATCCAGTGTAAAATGCTTGTTATATCCTAAGCGATAGGCAATTTGCATTCTTGTTTAAAGTATTTCAGTACCAATTCATAGTAAATTTGCCTTGTTATATGTAACGAAGTTTGACGCCTTGTGTATGGTGTACTAAAATTAATCATTAATCTCACTGTTAGTATAAAGGAAATGGATGCTTTCTTTTTTCCGTTTGGCGTTTGAATGCAGGAGCAGCTTAACGATTTGATCTTTCCTAATAAAATATAAAATGAACCCAAAATGCAGTAGGGCAGCTTCTCCATCCAAAATGACAGAGGGAGGACCTACAGTACACGTCACTTTTTTATAATCCCGAATTGTTCCAAGATTATTTTACCAATTTGACAAACACTTCACCTATTTAGAATTGCCATGGAAACAAAAGATATACTTTTGTGACAAAAACAATGTCTGCAACAGCGGTAGTCTCTTATAATCTCGGTGTCCTGGTGAGCATTTTTCATGTCTGCGGTGACACATTTGATACATATCAAGTCCCACTTCCAATGACAACATGCTACAAAACTTATAATTATGACAGAGTTTGCTGCTGGGTGTAACGGCCAACAGCTGCTAGACTTCAGCATGAACTGATCTGAGGAGAGAGTAGCACTATGCTCTGCTGAAAGTGGCTTGAGCCTTAAGCAGACAGCCTTACCTTGAACTTTGCAGCTTTGCAGAGGTGTAAGATTAAAGAACTAGAGGTCAGTCCGGACAGGAAGTATGCTGGAGCATGGTCAATATCTCTGACAGAAAGACAACGCACACATACTGCCTGCAGCCATTGAAAAGTGGTGTTTCCTGCAGTTTCCTGTAGCCGAAATGACATGGCAAAAATAACAAAGCCTTACATGCACATTCAAAACTCATGCCCTGCACAAGTGACATGTGCAATGCAGATGGTAATACTGCAAAAACCTCCTGTACACTCAGATCTTCACTCTTAATACCAGAGACAGTCACTGACTTGCAACTCGACTCAGACTCAAGTCACAGATTTGATGACTTGTGACTCGTCTCTGCTAAACTGATGGAAAGACTTGAACCCTGTGACTCAAGAAGATTTGAGGTTATAGCCCCCTCTGGTTACTATAACGTTAATTTTATAATTTCTGTGTATATTAATTCTTCGCTGTCTGCATTTTCAATTGGTTGAATTCAAGGTCTCCTATATAGTTTGATGAAAAGATGCATCAATATCTGCATATGCACGGACATATAAACTGTATGAGGACATGGTGAGTGGACACTCTCTTTTCGCCCTGTCTCTGCCTGAAAAGAATGTATCCTGTGACCTACTGTGGCAGGTTTTTGCTGCAGTAAGTTTTAATCACTAAAGGTAAAAACTGGCATGGGTAGGGACTCACGTTACATGACTCATAACTCGGCTTGGGCTCAAGTCACAAATTTGATGACTTGTGACTTGACAGCAGAAATGATGGAAAGACTTGGACTTGAGAGCAAATGACTCGAGACTTGAGAGCAAATGACTCCAGACTTGACTCGCACTCCAATGTTTTAACTCGAGACTTGACTCGGACTCGCCAAGGAATGACTTTGATCCCATCCCTGCTCAATACACAGGTCTCTGCTGGCTAATACCATTTCATCCCTTCCAAGGACGTTTTCCCCAGGGTTCCTATGCAAACATTTTTTTCTCATTTTATATATTCGTAGTTTGCTCAGCTACACTATATTGCCAAAAGTATTGGGACACTTGTCTTTACACACGCATGAACTTTAATGACATCCCATTTTTAATATATAGGTTTTAATATTTAGTTGGCCCACCCTTTGGAGTTATAACCACTTCTGTTCTAACCCCCCCATGCCAGTCTCCAATGCCAGATTTCATTGTCCACTCTTAAGATGAGATACCATTGGAGGGAGGAGTTCAATTCTTGGTGTTGTTTTGTGGAGTTGTTTCGTGGAGTTGTTCTCTCAGCATGCTTTCCCATGGTCTGTATGTGTGGCAGAGCTTTACACTCACGCTAAGACAAGACAGTGGTCACAGGCAGTCGGCAAGCACAAAGACAGGAATGACCACAGGGAAACCACTCCAATTGCTCAATCCTCTCTCTGCCGCAGTTTGCACGTAGTCATACTGGCACTTTGTGGAATGATTTGGTCACATGACCGTCACTATGTACAGACTGAGTGCTTTCTGAAATAACATTAGCTGCTGTTGCCTAGCTGCTGTTACAGGTGCTTGCACAAGTTTCAGTTCTTACAAAATACTGCAATAAAACCCTGATCTGCCAAACCGACCGCCCACCCTCGGACATGTACAAACCCAGACATGTTTATTTTATTCAGATATTATAATTTTCCCAGGTTGATGTGCCTATTTCATGTTAACACAACTGGATGCTTAATGAACCATGATAATTCCCCAGAGAAGCTCACATCTATAGTCTAAATGCTAGACTGACATTAACTTATTTTGAATCAACCTTTTAATTTTTTGTGTGTCCATCATCCATCCATCCATTTTATTTTTAAAAATCAACGCAGCATCGTGCTATCCTTTATTCCAGCCTGTCTTTACCCGCGGTGCGTTTCCCCGTGCTGAATATGTAGACGTAACTGTTGCCGTGTCCCCCTTACTCTGACAGTAATACAACACTGCCTCCAAGCGGTCGATTCCAAGCATTGCTTCACGTGCCCTGTGTACTAGTGATGGGAATTCCTCCTTTTACTGAGACAGATCAATCACTTAAGCTCAGCAGTAAAAGTGACTCTTTCAGCTCCCAAACGGCTCTCATTTAGTACCACTTCTGGCGTGTATAATTCAGTCAAATTTAGCAACGTTTTGACTTATGATTGGTATGTGTGTACGTATATAATATATAAATATATAATTATATATTTATAATTATAACGTATAATTTCCAAAATGACATTATTTTACATTACGTTTGGTATAAAATCTTAAATATAAAAACATCAAACACTACTATGTATGTGTATTGAACGTTTTATTTACATTGAACGTTGTAAATTAGCGATTTGCTAAAAAAAAAATAAAACAAAATAAAACAGCTGGGCTTTGTGCATATATGTATATAACAATTCTAGTGCTGCTGTGATGTCCATGTCACATAAAATAATAAAAAAATAAACTGCTCATTGCCTGTCATCATGTGACGTATTACCCAGTGCGTGCATGTAGTGCCGGTGGCCGAGGAGTGTGGATGAAAGATCATCCTATTATCCTGTCTTGCATCACTTAATAATAATAAAAAAAAAAATATGAAAAAGGAAAGAATGCGTATGCCATGGTGTGTTCATAACTTTACGATTCGAAGCATAACTTTATGAACAAACTTAGAGATTAATAGGCTGTCTTTCATTATCTACATTAATATTTTTCGTTGAAATTCAATTGCATTCGCGAATCACTTAGTGAGGGCTTCGCAGCATATAGGTAAAATACGAGTCCGACCAGTCACTTAAGGCATTCAAAACCATCTTAAAATCTCAGGTGAATGCTTGTCATAATAAAGACGACGCTGCGATAAAATACCTGCTACAGGCACTCATATTTCCCTTCTTTGCTCAGGTGTATCAGGGCGAGAAAACGCAGGCAAACCCATAAAGTGATAAGACGACAACACTTTGCCATGTGTCCTAAGCACCATATCCGCAGATAAGAACGGCTGATCGGAGGCGGGGATGGAGGCTGGATGATCGGAGGCGGGGATGGAGGCTGGATGATCAGAAGCAGGGCTGCGGTTCCGTCCGGGAAGCAGCACAGTGACACCTGTAACCGCGGCCGCGAGCAGGACGCGCAGGTACGTCTGTCAATATCAGTTCGGCTCTGTGCTGATTTCACAGGCACGTGTATGTAACAGGTTAATGTGTGTGTGTGTGTGTTTAACAAATATCCTATACTCTAGTGAAGCCGTTGAAAGTTTGTATTAAAACTCTGTGTTTAATCCGTTTATGGAATGTCATGCTCAGTGTTAAATCAATGTTGGAAGATCTGTGTTAAACATGTGCTGAAAGTTTCTGTATTAAACCTCTGTGTTTAATCTTTCAGTTTAGATAGATAGATAGGTCGATGGATGGATCGATAGATGATATACATTATTGATCCCAGCGGGAAATTCGTTAATAATTCGTGTTCACTCTCTGTTATAAAATACGTCTTTAATTAAACTTCTGTGTTGAATCTCTGTGTTGAGCCTGAGTTGAAGATCTTTCTTGTTCCGGTTCACAAATTAGGAAACTATAATGACCAGCTGAGGACACCGAGGACACACTGACTCATTAGGAGTGCTCATTAATGTGGAAACACACCGTTACTGGTCCTGACAGCCTGAGACACTTCCGGGTTATTCTCAGATGGGGTGTGCGCTTTATCTGGCACGTGCATTCCACACACTCCGTTCAGCTATGTTAATTTCAACAACAATTAAACACAGGGAAGGAAATAGACGTGACAGCTGGTATGTTCTTTATGCAAAAGCCTACGTGCAAAATTCCTACCAGCAGACAAAAATCTGATTGGCACTCACAGGTTACACGTAAGCATGTATACACCCTTCTTTGTAATGTGTACTTTCGTTAGGGCTATTTGTGTATTTACCACCTTGTGATTGTTGAAAGTTCCATGATATTTCAGAGTAGGCTGTGTTTCTGAATGGCTGAATGCATTCTAAGTACCTAATCTGGCCTTACTTCTGTCCTCAGGATTGAAGCACCTGACAGGAAATGCTGACTGTTGAGAACCTTTACGAAGATGTACAATCGGTGACAAGAACAGGCTTTTGCTCCAGTGGTATAAACATGTGTGACCTCCGGTACACCAGGGGGCGCCCTAAACAGGCTCCTCACGCTGAGGACATGTAGGGAGGGACTGAGCATGAACCCAGCATGCGTTTCACGAAATTCAGGTGGTTCCGCACTGTTGCGGGCTTGGTCCTTTATGTGGCAGACATCATTGCTGATGTTTGGGTTGCGGGACAGTATTTCAGCGATGGAAATTTTGTCTGGGCTTCCCTGACCCTCCTCTTTGTCCTGAATGGGTTTGTGTGCAGCCAGGTGTTCAGTTACGCCTGGTTCTGTGATGACTCGGCCGCTGTGACCTCGACGGGCCGGAACTGCAGGCCCTCTCTGGTCGTGCTGCACGTTCTCCAGCTGGGCATCTTCACCAGGTAGTTCCGTAGGTTCTTGCCGTCCTCAGAAACAGACCCTGTCCCTCATAACAGTGAAAGTAGATATAGGGAAGGGGTACACGCATATCTCATTGAAACAGCTCAGCAGTGAGACAAACACTGCAGCTATTATTTCATGGTGGGGGCACGAGATTAAGAGCTGAGATGCTGAGGTACCACATATCCAGACATCACGCATTTTTTACAGCCCACCTATCTCTGCTCACAGCTAGCAGATGTCATTCCAGCTCTATGTGCTGCAGTTACAATCATAAAGAGCTTCTCTGATAAGCCCTGAAGCTGTCCTAGCACACCTCAGTGACAGGGTCAGCACTCTGCCCTTCCTGACATCACATGATGGTCACGTTTTGTTATTGATGACGTTATGTAACCTGCTAAAGTCCAACCAGGCCAGCAGCGTGACATCCACAACGTGCTCTAAGAGTCGGAGTAGGATTTCCAAACATTGCTTCGACTTCTTGGGCTTGCTGTCGTGTACAGCTAACAAACCTCACAATCCTTTCTGCAGTGTTATGAGGATTTTGAAAGAAGTTACATGGAAATGTGGCTAGTCCCTCTGTGAACATGTGTAACTTGAACAGGAGGATTTGTTGTCTAATGATGTAAATCATCTTTACTGTATGTGCTGCCAAACTTGTGTGTTACATCTGTCTGTATGAAATTTCTGTGTTGAATTCATGTGTCAATGCTGTCATGTTTCAAACGTCTGTCTAAAGTCTTAGTGTTGAACACCTCTGTCAGTCATCTGTTTTAAGCTCCTATGTTAAATCTATGTGTTGGTTCAGTGTTTGTTCTTTGTTTTTTTCTTGGCGCATGCTTATCCTGTTTTGGACCGGCATGCCTGTTGTCTGTGTTGGACCTGTATGCCTGTCTTTTGTGTTGGACATGTATGCCTGTCTTTTGTGTTGGACATGTATGCCTGTCTTTTGTGTTGGACATGTATGCCTGTCCTTTCTGTTGGACCTGCATGCCTGTCCTTTCTGTTGGACCTGTATGCCTGTCCTTTCTGTTGTACCTGCATGCCTGTCCTTTCTGTTGTACTTGTATGCCTGTCCTTTCTGTTGGACCTGTATGCCTGTCTTTTGTGTTGGACATGTATGCCTGTCCTTTCTGTTGGACCTGCATGCCTGTCCTTTCTGTTGGACCTGCATGCCTGTCCTTTGTGTTGGACCGCATGCCTGTCCTTTGTGTTGGACCTGTATGCCTGTCCTTTGTGTTGGACCTGTATGCCTGTCCTTTGTGTTGGACCTGCATGCCTGTCCTTTACGTTGGACATGTATGACTGTTGATCTGTTTATTTGCTTTCTTTATCCTGTTTTTTTTATACTTTTTTGTCTGTCCTGTGTGTTTCCCCTCGTCTATCATGGCTGTACTGATGGGATAATTTAATAACATTAGTCAGTAATCTGTGGGGTGCTGTATGCTTTAATGGGCTCATTTGGCTTCCATCCAGTGCCCCCTGCAGTCTAATGACAACTCCGGTCTGTATGATGTAACTCTGACACAATAAGACACCACTTATCTTAACTTGATGAGCATTCCTCCCATATGTACTTACAGTTTTATTAGTCATCAGTTGTGGCTCCTCTCAGTTGCTTGAGTCCTCTTAGTAGCTGTCTGTGTTTCTTTGCAGGTTGAATAATCATAACTGTTATGTTGACTAAAGTTTTATGGGCCCTAAAATTATTTTATTCCAGAAGTTCTATTTGCGCATTGCTTGTAGTCTGACCTCTGAGAGCACCTCCCCAGGGAGAGGCAGGTCTGGCTCTATTCTGCCCCCTGCAGGTGTCACTGCATACCCAATCATGTGTGTGGAACCTTAAAGACACCAGATAAACACCCAGGTGGCCTCAAGTTTTGAATATGTCATTTTTATCCTGGGCATTAAAGTCTGGTGTTGTGATACCAGCGCTGCCAGGTGAATGAAAACGTGGCGTTTATCTCCCTGAGAGCATGTGCACTGCCTCCTACAGGTACTTCCAGCACCTGAAGATGGCCTGCAGGGTGCTGTGGGCCAAAGAGTACGCCAGGTACGATGTGGATGAGCTCCACCTGCAGCTGTTCGGCCAGGCTGCCGACTTGAGCATGCTCCGGCTGTTTGAGACCTTCCTCGAGAGCGCCCCCCAGCTGGTCTTGCAGCTATACGTCGTCCTGGGCCATGACCAGAGGTCCATAATTCAGTGTGAGTCTGTTGGGTCAGCGGTTTGTGGACTGAACATATTTAAAGAAGTGAAAAGGCCTTTAAGGCCTCAGCAGGGGGAAGTAACCAATGAGAAATCAAAGTAGATGGTGACTGACAGCACATGTTAGTCCCGCCCACTGTGGGTGTCCCCTCCTCCCGCGGTTAGTTAATTATCACATTGGGCAGTTAATCATCATGCTGTTTTATGATCAGCTCAGCTTATGGCTTTTCAAACCCCCTCCCCCCCCTCAGATATCTCTATCGTCGGCTCATTCTTCAACATCGCCTGGGGGACCGTGGACTACTGGCGATGCTTCCGGCGCTCCATGCCAAATTTGCTTGAGATGCCCTCTGGCGCCGCCCTGCTGGTGTACCTGCTGTACAAGCTGCTGACGGTGTGCGCGCGCGTGCTCACGCTCAGCATGCTGCTGCTCTTCAGCACCTACTGCCTCGCGGTTCTGCTACTCCTCTGGCTCCTGGGCTTCCTGTGGACCCTTGTAGTCCAGACAGATTTCTGCACATCCAAAGGTCTGGAGTGGTTCTACAGGGCTGTCGTGGCTTTCATACTCATATTCACCTTTTTCAACGTGAAAGGCCAGGACACAAAAGTGCCCATGACTATCTACTATGCTATGTCCGCTCTGCAGAACCTGCTGGTGCCTCTGATGTTCTTCTTCTTGACACCAGCTGCAGAGAAGTTGGACTATTTCTGGCAGACGGTCGTTGTGATAGCAGCGGGCACTATTGTGGGCCTCCTGTTCCTCGCTCTCTACTACTCCTTCCTGCACCCCAGAAGAGAAACTCGCATAGCTGATGAGGTGGATGGACCAGAAGCTCGCATAGCTGATGAGGTGGATGGACCAGAAGCTCGCATAGCTGATGAGGTGGATGGACCAAAAGCTCGCATAGCTGATGAGGTGGATGGAGCAGAAGCTCGCATAGCTGATGAGGTGGACGGACTAGAAGGTCAGCAGGGCGTTCCACTTGGCTGGACTCCGCGGATGAGGACATTTTTACAGCAATGACACCACTCTGCTGAAGGAAGCCTCAACAACATGAATGGGACAGTTTAAGGTGAATTTTAATGTGTACAAAAGAAAGGCGGTTTATTTGCTCCGAAAACCGTGCGAAACGTCTAGTGGAATGACGTCATCGGCAATTTTTCAGATGAAACTCCAAACGGTCTAATGCGAATTCCAGGTTATAAGCACTAGGTGTCACTGTTGCCTCACCTGAAACTTTATTGATTAATACGTGCACAGGGAGACCAAGGACAGCATAAAAATACATCAGGTATTTATTCGGTAGTGAACAAATGAATTTCACCCTTTTAATAATGCATAATAATATAGGTAAAGCAATACTTTGTAATACGGAGTATATTTATGAAGACGTTCCAGCCAGATGGGACCTTTTACCGCCAAATCGATTGTTTGGGTCCTGGAAAGAAGCAAGCACTCGGGAAGATAGACATTGAAATAAATAAAGGGACATTAAATTATTAATTATTTAAATAAAGCTGCTGCAGTCTTTTTACGCGAATCTGATATGTCACTCTGAGAATGACATAAAACCAGTGACGAATGGTAGATAAACAGCCCCCTGGACGCCGGTAAAATCCCGTGGCTCGTTGGGGCGGGGGGGGGGCTGACGTCAGCTGCGCGAGGGCCGTTTCAAAGCTTGTCCTAAGATAATAAACGAACCTAATTTTGTTTTGACTGCCATGAAAGTATAGCGGAGGCGGCGGCGGGACTGATCAGTGGTGCGTTTCCGGCACGGCGGACGGCTGTGGTCCTGTGAGCCGTTCTGCGGGGGGCGCTGACTGTCCGCAGGTCCCCGAAACAGTAGCCGACTGTCAAACAAACAGCGTAGCCGCGAGCCGGACGCAGTGCTGGCGGTTTCCCGGCACGTTTTTCCGAAGGCGCACTGAACTTTCACCAGACACCCGGGGGAGCGGTCTGCACCGCACACTTTAATAAAGAAACAGGGCAGCTGGCGGGTGGCTGTGAGGCTACAGCAACCGGCCCGTGATTCTTCAGCCCAAACCTTTGTCCCAAACTGGGGGGAGTGGGATGGAGGTGATGGTCGGGATTCAACTGGCAGGGAGATCTCTCTGGCTGAGGGGGCGTTTCAGACCCCAAAACAGGGCAGCAGAGTGGGCCAGCCCAGCTGCTGAGGGTCGTGTGCTGTGGGTCTCCATTATCGAGAGGAGCACTAGAGTCCAGATGGTGTTTTCAGGGGACTGGCACTGAATGAAACACCATGAAGGTTTTATGGGACAGCAGAAGTCATCTCTAGATTTTACTCTTCCCTTTCGTCCCACTAATGGCTTTTAAATGTCTTCTCCTGTGTTCATACGGACGACTGGGGTCACTGAGCATTTCTGCACAGTGGTGCGGCGCAACCTCCCCTCCCACCTGTGGGGGGCAGCATCATGCAGATGCTCCCAGTGTTTCATTTCCTTCCCAGACGTGCGCCTGAGATCCTGCAGATGCCGCTCCTGCCGTCTGTGGCAGCCAGTCCCCCATTGGCCGCAGAAATTTCCGGAAGCCGGCGCCTGTTTTAGCGCTCAGAGAAAAATGCGACTACGCTCAGAGAGGTGGGCGGGCAGTGACAGCGTGCCGGCCTGATGTTTGTGGAGATGTAGTTCAGGTAAAGCATAGCGATGGCATTTAATAGGCCTCTGAGCTGTTTCATTACGGTGACGTGTTGCTCCTGTGTGTTTGGCTTTAAAGAGGCCGCGTGTGGCTCGAGGCCCAAACCAGGCTGCTGAGGCAGGATTCACGGGGGGGGCTTTGAAGGAAACGGCCCCAAACGCCCACTGACGGGACGGCGAGAGACGGTCACGCCACAACACTGCGGCACAGCGCCGGGAAAGTGGAGAACCGGCCGGAGAGAGAACTGTTTTTCATTACAGCTTCAAAGTCCAAATAAAGCATGATTAATGGGCTGCCAGCTGGGGTGTCTTTAATTACCACCACTGCGCCCACGGTGCACCAGGGGCACGGGGAGTTTGCCCCGGCTTGCTGGCATGGCATGGCACGGCTCAGCTCAGCCTTCGGCCCTCGCCTCATACCTGGAGAATTCCCAAAATTGGGAAAGTTTGTGCGCCAAGTGCAGTTTGTGGGCCACAAGGTCCTTTAATCACAGCGCACACGCTAACAAATTAGCCCTGGCAGTGACAGATTGTGCAGCCGGTGAGACTTAATTAAATACAATCCGTTCGTTAGTGATCAGAGGACGGCTCAACGTTTCCTGGAGGTTCTGTAAATAAAGTCCACATGAAACAGCAGAAGAATTTTTCTTTTCTTTTTTCCTGAAAAATGTCAAATCGTAAGCTTGAGCAATGCATGCTGGGAAAATGCAACTGTATAACGCTTTTGTGCCAGGTAGATGACTGTGTGGAAAAAGTGGTTGCAAAAATGTCGCAAGCATTTCCATGTAGCGTAAGGGTGTTGATGCTGCCTGTTGATTGGCTGAGTCAGTGGGGGAGAGACCAGGTGACCAGACTTATAGGTGAAATGTCTTGCTGTCAATCACTCTGAGGTCCTGATGCCACAATCCTCTGTGAGTCTGAATCTGGCTGTTTTGGGAGATGCCCTTGGCAAAGATCACAAGAATATCAGCCAATTATTGAGCGGCTAATACGAAGGCTGTTGGGTTCAGATCACTAACGCCAGGTCCAGTCGCTCATAGAACCTGTATTTAGCTCTGAATTCAGCTTGAGCAGATGCCTGGGAAAGAGCTTAGCATCCAGAATCCGAGAGGAAAGAAACGCAGCCAAGAATCCCGAAGTTGGTGTCATTCATACAGGAAATTTAACCCGGTGATTTCAGAGGGTTTCGAACAAATTCCCTCTCTGTCTGCACTTGTCTGTGGGCTGACACGTCCCCTGCAAAGCAGAGCACTCTGGTCGGGCTGTCTCATGATGTTTCCAAGGATCCCTCAGTCTGGTTTCAGAGCTGAAGGTGAACCACCTTCCAGCTCACTCTGGATTTACACGTACAGCTGGGTGAGGATATCCAGTCCTTCCAGGATGAGCAGTGAGACCTTCAAGACGAGAAGAACGTCTGAACATCAGCCCTGCTCATATGGCAGGCTGTCGCCTTCTCCCGTATGGTAAAAAAAAATGCATCACAAACAACTCAAGATCTGGAAGAATCAGACAGAGGCTTGGCAAGACTTTCTGGGCTTTGATCCGTCTGTCCGTCGATGGCTCTGCTTCACGTTCTCGCTTTAGGTCCACCAACAGGCACGGAAGGAGGACTTGCCCCCAGTCCACTGCAGCTCAGCAGCTGGACCCCGTCCCCCTTTCAGACAGAAAGCAGGAGGTGCAGCTTTGCTGGGCACGCGTCTACAGTGGCGAGGCTGATGGATTGGGGAACACTCGTATTTATTTTTGCAGGCCTCTTTATGGACGGGAGCCTGGTCCACAGCGGAGAGCCTGCACATCATAGGGGCAAGCAGGCAATCAGCACAAAAAGGAGGTTATAAATGATGCAAAGGCAGCTCACTGCCGCATAGAAGCGGAAAGGGCCCTTAGTTCGCCCACTGTCGCGGTCAGACCACGCTCATCTTGTGGTCCCGCAAGTCATTAATCATCCGCTTTCTCTTCCCAGATCATGCAGATTAGGCTCTTAAATGCGAACCACTAATTGTGATACAACTTACATGGCCAGTGATGATGGGAGGTCACCTGAGAGACACACTAAAATGGAGCAGTGTGCCCTAAGGAGACAGTGGTACCAGTCCTCAGAAAGCAGTATCAGTGCTCAGGCAGTGGTACCAGTCCTTAGAGAGCAGCATCAATACTCAGGCAGTGGTACCAGTCCTTAGAGAGCAGCATCAATACTCAGGCAGCAGTGAAGCCTTTTTTTCTTTTTATTAGTGAAAAAAACAAACCAAACAGAAAGTCAGCTGTTTTGTGAATCTGGAGGTAACACACTGATGTTACACAAGGGAGGCATTAAGTCTCAGGTTAAATCAGAACCGTAACCCCTCCCCAAGACACTACAGTAGCACCACAGAGTGAGTTTAAATAAACTGCATGGTTTAATTGACCCCGCAGAGGCTACATTGCAACAGACATGAAATTAAAGGTCAAAGAGAATCTGTGTTGATGTTTAATGGTGGCACCAAATCGTATATGGCCGTTTTATCACCCCTTGCTGATCACCTTCACACGACATGCCAACATGCATCTGCAGACACAGTGCCTCCCGTCGACAACGGTAAAACACTGAGTTATGACGGAGGTGGCATGCGGAATTATAACGTAATGCCAGCCTTTGATGCTGCTTGGGTGAAATTTGTTATACATTAAGCCAGTGATAATCTGATTATAGACAGCGATCCATTAAATGTACTGGAAAAATGGGCCGTGCACTAGTTTTGAACTTGATACTGGAGGGAAACCTGAGATCTACTGTGAATCATTAAAGGCCCTTTGATGTAATATTTAATCCATCTGCACTTGAGTAGAAAAGTCCGTATATAAAAAAGCTCACCGTTCTGCAGAGGAGAGTGAAAAAGTGGATGTGTGATTTTCTCTCTTGTCTTGTGCTGGAGTGAGTGTGCATCTGTGTCTGTTTTCAACCAGTCAACAAAAATGAACATTTATGTATATTAAAAATACATATTTAATATTTAAATGAAGACAATAATTTCCATCAAAGGTATACACTTTTCTTTAGGGTTTTATATTTTTTTGCAGTGGGTGTTTGAGGTCAGATCTCCATGTCTCTGAATCCTAGAGGCCAAAAAGGTTGCTCTGGATACCTGGTGTGTTTTGGTGGTGTGTCTTCCGCTGTGGGGTGTGCTGGGGTCTGTGTCCCCCTGTCCCCTCTGTTGGACACGTCTCGCTGGAACTGTCACTAATTCTAGCATGAACATCTAGTTTGCCCCTGGAACTGTCACTAATATTAGCGTGAACATCTGGCTGCCCAACCCCCCCGAAACGACACCAGGGCTGCCGCCATCTGCCCCCCCCGACACGATGGGTCTCAGGGACAGCCGCTCTCTTTTCTGTCCCTCGTCAGTGTGAGTGAGTGATTCCTCTCCTGCCCCTTCACTGCCGTAGCTACTGTGCGGTGAGTGTACTGGTGCAGAATGGCTGCCGTCGCATCACCCAGGTGGGGGCTGCACTGGTGGCAGTTGAAATGACTCCCCATTGGTTCTGTAATGCGCTTTTGGTGTCTTGAAAAGTGCGATGTAAATGTAACGTTCATTCATTCTTACAAGGGATTACGGAAATGTTACATTTCAGATGAAAAGGCAGTGTAAGTACTCCCCTGCCACAGAGTAGGGGGGCGGTAGCGAGATCTTCCATCTGTGTGCTGTTCTCCAGCATGGTCAGTGTCCTCCACTGTTTTGGAGAGACGTCAGTGTAGGTTTCGTGGTGGGTGGGGGCAGTGGGGGGCATTTCTGCAAGGTAGTGCTGTGCTGGAATGTAATGCTAGCCCCTGTAGCCCCCCTCCCCCCAAAATAAACTCCCCTAATAGCAGGACATACAGTACAATCAGGGTGCACCTGAGAACTCGGAGACGTGGCTGTGCTGATCTGCGATGCGGCGAGGCACGTGGATGACATCATCACCTGGGGACAGTCGGAACGCTGTCTAATTAGCGTGAGCTGAAGGCCCTGCCGTCGAGAGAAGGATGTGTTTCCCCCCGCTTGGGGCAATTAGCCTCTGAGCGCTCCGTCTCCATGGCCAAGCAAAATAAGACCCAGAAGAAAGATGGCCCCGCACTGCGGTCAGGCGGCTTTACTGCGTGCCAGAGGCTCCCCAGCTATAATTTACCCCTGACGTTTACGCTCATGCCGCTGGACCCTGCAAAGCATGGAGCAGTGAGTCTGTGGCCCCTGGTGTGAACTGTGGCCCCGGGGCCCTCTGGCCGGGCGTGTGAATGAGCGAGAATCATGGTAAACGCCAATTCTGGTGTCTCTTACTCAGTGCTGGTGGGGGGCTTTTCCCACAAAATCACCCACACGCAGATGGCCGGTGTCTTGGGGCGGTGGCAGGAGGCCAGACGGTGACCCCCCCCCCTCAGCTCCCAGCATCAGGGTGGTCAGCCGGACCGGCAGGGGGGTGGGGGTGGGGGTGGGGGCAGCCCCAAAGGCATAGCCCCCCTCTTTCTAAAATGAGCCTGTGATGCCCTGTGGCCAGCAGGGCTGCTCTGTGATTTACGGTCACCGCTTGTCATTTGGTAGCATGTCCCTAGTGCCATTTACCTTGGGGGAGGGGGGTCACTGCACAGACTCCCCCAGCACCTGAGAAGTCCCTGCAGCCCTCTGACCATCTTCAGGATTGCGGGTCAGCAGGAGGCCCAGCCACCGAGATCACCGGGTACAACAGCCCTCCCCACTGCGCTCAGGGCCTCCACACCACTCTTAGGTCCTGTACACCACACTCTGGTCCTCCATAACACGCTCAGGTCCTCTGCATCATGCTCAGGTCTTTCACACCTTGCTCAGGTCCTCCACACGCCACTGTGCTCAGTGCCTCCGCAATGCGCTCAAGTCCTCTGCACAGTGCTCAGGGCCTCTGTGCTGCACTCACAGCCTCAGTACCATGCTCAGGTCCTCTGCACAGCACTGTGCTCAGGGCCTCTGCAACTCACTCCATTCCAATGTAACATACTCAGGCCCTCCACACCACGCACAAGTCCTCTGCACTGCACTCAGGAACTCTGCACTGTGTGGTGTACTGTGCTCAGGGCCTATGCACTACAGATCATCCACACCATGCTCAAACACCGCACTGCACTCAGGTCCCCTGCACATCGCTCAGGGCCTCTGCACTGCACTCAGGTCGCCCACACCATGCTTAGGCACCGCACCGCACTCAGGTCCTCTGTACTGTTCTCAGGGTCTCCATACCGCACTCAGGTCCTCCGTACTGTTCTCATCTTCACCTTCATCTGCACCTTCATCGAGGCTGTGTTCTGGGGTCTCGGAGCAGCATGTTTATGGCAATGTGCCGTCACAGACTGCCAGGCTTAGTTATTTCCCCAAAGTGCTGTCATGTCCCCACCTGAGGAGCATCTGATCTTCTCCCAGGGCGAGTGGCCCTTCTCTGCTGCAGTCCTTTGGTTTACAGCCCCATCATGTGGTGCCACTTTTGGCCATTGCTTCATGTGTCCAGCAGATGGCGATACGTCTGCATGAAAGCAGGAGGGCTGACCAAAGAGAGGAGTGAGTGGTTTAGTAATAATGAGAATGGCATGAAAGACAATACAGGCTCGTTACCGTAATAAGCGGCCAGCTAATTAGCAGTCAGGGCTGGTGTTCTGCGGGCTTCTTCATGACTGATTCCTCATGCATATTTTGAGGAAGAATTACAGCTTTAAGTGTTTGTTCTGGCTTTGTATGGAATCCATATTAAGGCAATCATATGACAGAAAAAAGGAGATAGAAACAAAGGTAGTGATGTTCTCGTGTAGGTGTCCCCTGGTCTGGCAGCTGGTGTCCCCTGGCCTGGTAGCTGGTGTCCCCTGGTCTGGCAGCTGGTGTCCCCTGGCCTGGTAGCTGGTGTCCCCTGGTCTGGCAGCTGGTGTCCCCTGGCCTGGTAGCTGGTGTCCCCTGGTCTGGCAGCTGGTGTCCCCTG
>JAODJU010000033.1:20132525-20148969 GCA_026776725.1 Gnathonemus echidnorhynchus
AGGGCGGGGGCAGGGGGTGGGCAGAGTGTGAGAGAGACTCCCCACGTCCCCCAGGGATGCTCAGCTGAAACGGGACAGACAGGGGTAAGAAAAACAAGTTCAAAGAGCTGAAAGCTCCTCAGGCTGACCCACAGTGCTTGGGGGGGGGGAATCCAAAAAAAAAAAAAAGAGGTGAAATTAGTCACCTCTCTTCAGACTTGCCCTCGGGAGTGAATCTGCTCTGATTCAAACGGCCCGGCGTGGCCATGCAGCGTGAGGGTGGGGGGGCGCTTGCGGCAGGGGGGGGGGGAGCACGGTGCAGCACATAGCAGCCGCACTATAACTCCTCCAGCTTTTTTATTCCTTTTCCTTTGCCCCGCTTGTCAGACTGATAATAACCGGAGAGGCATCCCAGTCCTGGGGGTGTAAGGGAATCTCTCCGGCCAGCGAGACACAAAGCGGTTGCCATGTATTGTTTCATGCCATCGTTCACCTGACTTTAAGATGACGCACCGTGCTGTAAACGCAGTCCCTTCGCAGAGGTGCCTGTTTGACACACCCTCTGACGCCCCTGTCTCTGAAGCACACTGTGACTTCTCCGTTACACCTCCTAACATGTGCACTTAGATATTTTTTTTGGGTCTCACACGTGCTGTCGCTATATAAAAAATATAACCAAAAGCTATTTCTTACAACAGCTGGACGGCACCTCCATCTCGAAGCCTTTGAGGCAAAGAGAGGTGTGGCTGTGATCAGAGACCCAGGAAGTTGTTGGGTCCAAGGCATCCAGCTTGGGAGAGACCAACAGTATTAACAATATCGGCCCCATCTGAAGTTTGGTTTGGGCCAGAACCACGGGGGCCGCGTTTTCACCTGTGCACAGGCCTCTAGCCATCTGCTCCGGGGACGTCACGGGAAATGGCTCCGATTCCCAGATCCCTGGGTCCCAATGGAAGGGGGATTGCCATGTTTCCCTTGAAAGACTCTTTCATCTGTGGTCCATGACACATGACGACCTAGAGATACAAATGGAGATCCTGACGATCGGCGCTACCTGATCCCGGGGGCTGGGTGGCGCTATCCGCTCCTGCGGCCCAACAGTCAGATTCATCACTGAAGATCACAAAGGCAGCTCTATCAGAGAGGTTTGTGTAGGTGCCACAGGCTGCAGTAAATTAGTCACAACAAATAAATTGGCACCCAGAGCATTTGTCTGAGATTCTCAGAGTTCTTTACATTTTATTTACTGCACTTTGACATCAGTTTGAGTCTCTTTTCTGGAACTTTCTTTTGACCCTGGAGAGGCAGCACGGGTTATTAAATGTCGGCATTATTGGCCAATTTGCCCGCTGCAAAACAGCAAGCAAGCAAACAGCAAATCCAATGGCCGGCGACACAATCTTGGCCGAACGCTCGCCCCTCCTTGGTCTTGATCAGAAACAAAAACATCTGTACCCATATTTCTCCAGCAAGTGTACCTGAAAAGATCAGACCTGCTCGGTGACCATGAATCGACACCTAAGTGTAAAAAGTCAATGTGGATCGCAGTTAATTTTCACAGTACATCAGAGCTAACTTCTCATACGACTCGCTGTGTTAGCAACTGGTGCAATATCAAGAAAGAAACATTTAACGTGAATTTATGACATCATGCACTGCAAGCGGACTAATTCTGATTAAAACAGCGAGCTGCACATGTGCCGACAGCGTGGGACTTCTGCTGCTGCTTGGCAGTTTCATGGAGAAGCTTGCAGCAGACAGAGCGACCGTGCAGAGCCCAGCAATCAGCCGCAATTAGGGGCTGTATTGTTTCAGGCATGTTTGAGTGACAGGGAGACAAAAGACCACGGAGGGCAAAGGTCGGCACTTTCAGGAGGTTTGAACAAATATCGTCCTACTTCACACGGAAAGAAAAAAAAGGGGAAAAAGACTTGAAAGGATGCACTCGAGAGACCATGTCAAAACACAGCGAGGGATCTGACACTGTGATCCAGGCCACGCCCCCTCGCTCACCATCTCCTATCAGGGACCTTGCTCAGCTTGGGTCTCACAGCTGATAAATATGTATTATCACACATTGTGTTTTTATTTCCCCGGGACACGGGAACACCGGCTGATAAAGGCACGGATTTGAGGACACACTGACAGCTTGACAGGGGGCACTCATGCGCCACGCGGAGGTGCCGAAACTTCATAAACCCGGTCACCTCGTCCCCGTGACCCGCCCAGCCTTCCCACAGCATCATTTTAATTGGAATAATTGGGCCCAGTGATACTTACAGGCCCTGCAAGGTGGTGGAGCTACTCTTGTCTTGAGTATTCGCACCTCGCATCCTGAAGAGGGCGCCCTCCCTGGCTTTCAGAATCAGATCTCGTGGACCCCTGCTTCTACCTGAGTGATGTGTGCTGGATTGGCTGATGTTAACCCCAGGCTCTAACCGCTCGCAAAACCACACCAAGATCGGTCACGCTTGCCGTGTTTCACAGCATGCTGCTCTGTAGCTGTATCACAATTTCCAGCCCCCCCTCCCCCGCCCCCCAACAGCACCTCTTGGGGGAGGGGGGGGGGACTTGGCCATTACCTCAGATGTGGGCCTTAAATAATATCGAGCTCCAGCAGTGGGCACCCGTGATTTCCGGGAACGTGAAACACATTTGTACTCAGGGCACTGTGTGGAGGGCAATCAGCCTCAGTTATATACCATCAAAAACAAGAACAGTAATGGAAATGAAACATCATTATCATGAAGCTGACAAGGCAGGAGCACCATCTGGCTTCAGAATGCCTCCCGTCTTCCTCAAGCAGCTTTCATGCAGGTCTGTGTGTCGCAGGATACTGGGCCATTCGTCAAGAAGACAACTTTCCACTTTCAGCGGCGGTGAAGGAGGTGGAAATCTCCAACGCTCTGTGCTGGAGAACATCCCATGAAGGCTCTCAGATGTCTAGACCTGCTTGACTTCATCGCGGTGTTCATGAGTTTGTTTAGCGGTGCGCATGGGGACATTATCATCTTGAAATATGGGAACATCATGAGGGAGCAGTATTTGTACCATCAGGAGCACCTGGTCCTGTAAAACAGCCCCATAATCCTTGGCTGTTATATGACCATGCAGAGCCAACACTGCACATTATGGGTCCCCTGGGAGGCCTGCCCCTAGCAGCAGACACCGTGGGCTGAATGCAGCCTTTGGCTTTTCCCAAAAGTGAGCGGATGTGGGGAGAAGTCTTGGAAGATAACTCATCAGATACTCCACTGGCTCATGGTACAGGTTCCGTGCAGCCAGCCGTGAATGCGAGGGCTTTCAGAACCGCAGCCCTGCCATAAAAACTCACTCTGTGAAGCTCACATCCACATTTACATTTAGCCTACTTTATTTAGCAGGCGCTTTTGTCCAAAGCGTCATGCAAGTGAAGCAAACAGCAGATTACAAACAAACTGTCGAGGCATCGACTGGGCATAAGTGTGGTTAGGGTGAGCTTCCAGTGAATGCCCAGGTACAGGCCTTCACAGTATTGGAGCAGGAGCTACACAACAACTTCTAACGAATCAAGAACCTAAGACTTTCAACTCTGCAGAAAGTAGAACGTTAAGAGCCTTCTGGAAGCATAGAGTGGTATCAGTTCATGACATAGAGACTGGATGACAGAGGTTCCATGGTCATTTTTGAGGTCATACTTTGATGGTGTTTGGCGACCGTTCTGTTAAGCGTCCATCTCTCCCTGTCGGTGAGTTTGGAATCGCAGTCGTGGTTCCTCATCACTCAGCTCTGTTCGTATTTAGCGTGTGCTGTCATGGAATTTGAGGTCCTTCCTCACAAAATGCAGAATAATGTTGCATTGTCAGTGACCCACACGCCCGCGGTTCCGCTGCTGACTATGTGGCCTCAGCGGAACCCGGCGAGTCGCCTCACGCTGCTTTGAAAACATATCGACACACACACACACACACACACACACACACACCACTAATTCCCCCTAATGTCACTAACCTTTGTAGCTGATTTCTGTGTGGCAGATATGTGAGTTAATCACTTCAAAATGCCTTTCGACTATTTGGTGTTTACATTATTCAGTCCACCCTCAGTAAATATAAAAAGAACACACATTTTCAGCATGAGAATGTTTTAATGTCATCAGTTTTTCCAACAGAACCAGAGAAATGAAACCAGAGAAATCTAATGTCCAATTCAAATGTATCTAAAGCGTGCAGTGTGATGTACAGTCCAGGCATTAGAGTATCATTTGTTGTGGTTTCTGAAAGGAACGTGGATTTTGACACACTAACACGGTATGACAGTCGCTCATCATATATAATTTGCATTTATAATTAAACAAAAAAACTCAAATCTAATAAAAACGAAACTCTGGGGTTCGACAAAAAATGTTGCAAGCAGCGATAAGGGTAATCTGCTCTGAAATATCGTCTCATGTACCTTTCCTGCATTAACTTAATCGGGGAATAATTTAAGTGCTATCCATGACCTGCGTACCTCTTTAATCTACCCTGGATCACTGGCAGAGTGATCACTGGCAGAGTGGCTGGATGGTATTCCGCGTCACCCCGCCCCAGTTTCTGTTTCCCGTGTGCCCTCTGCTTTACCCGCTGTGCTAATTCCAAACCAGTGCAAACCAGAACGTATCCTGGGGCGACGAACATGCCGCCAGGAAAACCACAACAAGCCGGGTTCCTTCCGAAAAGGCCGCCCCCCCCCCCCCCCCCATAAACCCAGGGATGGCGGGGAGGGGGGGGGAGCACTGCATGCCCTCGAGTCACTGCATTGTTGCCGTACTCTTTTGAAGCCTGGGAAAAATATCAAAGTGTTAGGGGGGTGACAAAACTGGGGACGCTCAGGTGCTGGCTGCATGACAAAGGGGAAGGAGGCAGAAAGAAGCAAGGAGCCGCCCGCGGCCCGTCTCCGGTTACGGATTGTTCCAGAAGGCCGTGTGAGAGGGCCGCTCGCCCAGATGAGGCGCGGCTCCACGGCCCCAGGTGAGACCATCCTGCAACATGACAGCTTGACAAGTGAGCTTCCATTTAGTCCGACTCAGGAAGTAAACAGCGGCCCCTCGCAAGTCCTGGCAACTAAAAGGTGTGTGTGTGGGGGGGGGGGGGGGGGGCACCAGGAATTTCTTCCAAGGAGAGAAAAAACAAGGCTGTCGGAGCGGACAGGAGATGCGTCCCTCAGACGACTGTCCTCCTGAGGCGATGAGGACCGGGAGCCAAACTCCTCAGACTCATCAAAAGGGGGCAGCGCTGTCCTCCTCCTGACCGCCCAGCTCGACGTCCCGTCCCTGAGGAAATAGGGAACTGCCATCATACATAGAGCTGCCATCATACATAGAGCTGCCATCATACATAGAGCTCCTGAAAAGTGTCACTTTGGAAACAAACACAAGCGACTGGGGACACCTAACCCACACAGCGCACTAGGGTTTCACTATAAGGGCATACCAGGGATCTGGTTTGAAGAACAGAGAGTTCAGCAAACTTTTAATAATCATAATCAATCCTTTATTGTCCCTCATGGGGAAATTGCTTTGACGCCTCCCTCAACTTGCTCTTTGTAGAGCAAGCTGTCCGTGAAGGGCAGCCACCTGTAGTGGTGCCCAGGGAGCTGGAGGTTAAGGGTCTTGCTCAAGGACCCACAGACATGCTGAGGCTGGGTTTGAACTGGCCCCCTTGTGATTACAGGCACACAGGCTTAGCCTACTGAGCCACATGCTGCCCCATTTTTGACTATTGTTAATAATAAAGAGTAGCGCAAACACAATTTTCTGCAGCATCTATCCATGAGTCTGTGTGTCTTCTGGTCCAACTCAGATTCTACTAGGAGTTAGAGTCCATTTCTTTTAGGTTTGAAGGCAAAGAGCTAATTACCTCTCCATTCATTTCTATGGGAAAAACTCTAATCCCAACAGTGACAGCCTCAACCCCAGCCCAGCCCTAACCTTAACCATGAGTAACCAAATAAAATACAACACTTTTGCCATTTTTAGTTTTTTCGATTGCAGTGACACATTTTTATAAAATAGACTTTCCCCTTGTGGAGACCGAAAAAATGGTCCCCACAACATCTAAATAACAGGTTTTTATTACATTGAGGGGACCCACACACACACACTGCTAACTGGCATTCTGCCTGATGTTGAAGGCTGAAGATCGCCGAGACCCAGAAGCAGGATAGCAGGCCCTGATTATTCAGTGGGTTTGCGATTTGTTCATTCAGCTCAGAAACCTAAACAAGTTTTTACTGGCTTGGGCTGTATAAATGATTAAATGCAAAATGGATTTCTGCAAAGTAACACAAATTCCTTTTGTTGAAAACACATTCTTTACTGATTCCCCCCGTAGTTACAATTCAATACATGTGGAAACACAGAGAATCCTGTAAGAGTTCACTAAACTTAACCTGTACTTATAGACAGATGTATATCCTTTCAATACATAAAAACATCTAGCCCGAAACATAGTAACTCAGTATTTACAGACAGACCACAGCAAGTCCTTGAATGCAAATAAACCACACAAATACACAAAACAATTCAGTGCAGATACAATCCACAATACCCCTAAACAATTATGTTCAAGTAGACTGATGTATGACAATTCAGTAGGAATAAACATGATCCAGTAATGATTTGGGACTTATAGGTAGAGCAGAGCATTTCAGTAAATATGTGACACTCCAGGATATAGACAGATCATGCCATTTCAGTAAATATGGACAGGCTGTAAAATTTCAGTAGATAAGGACAGATTGTGGTATTTCAGTATATATAAACAGACTATGGCACTTTATTAAATATGGACAGACTATGGCATTTGAGTAAATATGGATGGACCGTGGCATTTCAGTAAATATGGATGGGCAGTGATGTTTCAGTAAATATGGACAGACTGTGGCATTTTAGTAAACATGGGCAAACTGTGACATTTGTGTGAATATGGATGGGCAGCAACATTTCAGTAAATAGGGACAGACCATGGCATTTCAGTAAATATGGATGGACAGTAGCATTTGAGTAAATGGATAGGGAGTGACATTTCAGTACACTGAGATAGAAATGGTAGTTAGAGAGGAAGCTCGTCTGATGTCGTTTTGGAGCAGGTAGAAGCCGTCCTCTAATATTCAAATATGATTACTGTTGGCAGGGGAGCTGTTTCCCTGCAGCTAGAAAAATGGAATGTGTGACTATAAATTCAGTCTTTTTTTGAATTTGAGGAGAGCTCTTTACTGTAAATCAGAAACTGGCCTTTACAATCACGATTGAACACTTTGAACCGATTGTAGGTAATATATTTCCTGACAGGATTCACATGCAGTACGTGTGTTATATATTAAGCGTGTGCAAACTATATTCAGCACCTCACCCCGCAAGGTGATAAACATAAGCACTGTGTTCTTTGGCAAGGAGTCAAACACAAACATGCCTACAAAATATGAGAAACCGCTCATTAAAATGGCATCTAAATGAACGTGAACCTGCGAGTTCATCAGGAGAAGGACAGGAAACCTTCCAGTCTTTAACTTCGATGACTGACACGCTGCACTTTGTGTCAACCCTGGAGAGGAGGGCATCTCACGTTTCTACGACTGAGCTTGTTTTTTAATCTCGCTTCACAAAGAAGTGGAAAACTCATAAAAACACAGAGAGAGAGAGCGAGGTGATGTAATTTACGTTTAACGTTGGTGAGTGGCCACCCCGTGATTTACAGAGCAGAATGAGAAGACATGACAAAGACTAATTGCTTTCATTAATCACGTTTGTGAGTGCATTCAGCGGTAAACTAATTGAAATCCTCTTACCTGTCAGCTTGCCAGGCACAGAGCCTGTGTAGGAGTGGTGGGGGGGGGGGCATTGGGGGACGGCAGACAGGAAATGATGCTTAAACTACAAATAAACCAGGTCTTTGTCTAGACAAATCTCTTTTCAAATCGTAATGCTCTCTGAAATGTGTTAATGTCATGGGGAGTCTTTCAGCCAACCTGCAAGGCACCACGTACGGTCCTGGCTGATGGAGAAGGGCCCTTTCCGGGGGAAAATGCCAAATTGAATTACCCAGGCTAACAGCTGCCACTGCGGGGCGAGCCAGTGGAGCTACAGATGAGCGCGGCTGTGTGACACCAAGGGACATTAATGCGACGGGCACCTCTCCGGGAGATCGAAAGCAGGGCGGTGAGGAAGGAGGACGCTCCTCTTCACCGCAGGCAGCGATTTGGGGACAGACTGCAGCTCCGCTTCACTTTTCCATGACTGACTTTCGGTGCAGCGTAACCGCATCGCAGCAGAAGCGTAACCGGATGCCTGACAGTCAGGGTTCGCTTCTCTTGGTGTGAAGTTTGAAGTTTTGGGTGGATGTCAAAACCTGAAGCTGAGATCTTCTGGAGGGTCACCAGCATACGCACTGGTGGAGAGGGGTTGTCATGAGTCACACACTAGGGTCTTCTGGTGTAGTGAAAGTACCTAAAACCATTAAACCTCATGAGCTGCACCCAGCAGATATGAACTGGCCTACACTGATCACCAGTAGGGTATCCAGCTAGTTACAGCTGGTATGAACTGACCTGAATGACTCACCACTTTTACAGGAGGCCATTACTACCAAAAACTTCGCCAAGCTGCCAGAGCAGTTCAGGTGTCCAAACACCCACCTGAAATAAGTCCACAGCTGCTAAATAAACCAGGAAGTATGAGCAGCAGGGCGTGTGACGTTAGCGGCTAAGCTGTAGGTGGGTCTCTGAAGCTCTCTGCAGGTGTCTAGGCTGCTGAAACCAAAAGAGTGGCAAGGTCACATTTACCCTAACCTGGCTGGATTACAGAATCTTCCGGAAAGAACCTCAGCAAGAAGGACAATTGGTTTGCTCCATACATTCCCGCCCCTGAAAACAGGAGTGTACCAACCTAAATAAAAAAGGAGGAGTAATTTGTGTAATTTTTTCCCCCCATAATAGCGCAGTCCACACCCCTAAGTCCTCACAGGCATTCAGCGGATTCGAGGAACAAATTCAAAAGTGATTGTCGTGTGAAAGAGTGTGAGGCAGCAGAAAGGGCGGCTCATGTTACGGCTTATAAACAGGCCCGGGGAGGTGGGCCGACCCGCCGTTGCCATGGCACCGTAGCCTGGGTACAGAGTCACCGATTAGCTAACAGCCAGTGTTCACCGTCTCACCTTTTCCATGAATTGAAAAGGTCCTGGGGGGTGGGGGGTGGGTAGAGACATATTTTTGGAGCTGAAAATGTAATTTAAGGTTTAGGAATGATTTTTTTTTATTTGCGTGAATATTATCTGCCGATCTAGGCGCGCTAGCTGCTTCCTGAACACCGCTTGTCATTTATATAGGTACGGTGTGGCGGGGGCCTGTACAGCCAGGCTCTGAATTTAGATGTTATCGCTCTCAGATCCTATTGAGTTACAAGTATTTTTTAATATCATATGCAGGAAGACACGGAGATTATAACAAAGGGCCTTTCATGCTGGGGAATGACGCGACACTTCATTTTAATTAGGAAACATGTGGCTCCGTGCACAGAGAGCTGCGTCTGCTGCAGAGGGGGTCCGTCACGCGTGTGGCTGGCGAGCCCAGCCGTCTCTAGGAGGCCACACAGCCGCACTGGTCAGGTGGTTCTACTGGAGCCAGGAGGCATTTTGTAGTCATTAGTGTTTCATCTGGGATTTGTCCAGGATGAGCACTGTCAGTCAGCGGGGATCAGCGGGGGCCCTAACCTGTGTGCTGCGTTTGCTGCACGCCGTGATTTGCCCTCCCGGCTGCAGGTGTAGCCGCGACGGCGCTCTGACGCACGCAAACAGATCTAACGGCAGGACCGTTCAGTCGGGAAGGCCGGCTCCTGGACGCTCAGGGGTGAAGTGCTGCTTTCATCTGCAGTGCGTGGCAGTACAGGATAGGAGAACACACACACACACACACACACACACACAAGCCCAGGTTTGTATTAATATCTTTCTGGGGATTCTCCATTCATTTCTATGGGAAAAACCCTAATCACAACTATGACAACATTAACCCCTACCCAGGACTAAAATTACCTATAAGTAACGGAACAAAATACAAGACTTTTGGCATTCTTACTTTCTTTATGGCAGTCAAAGATTTTTACAGGTTTTTATCCTGTAATATATACACCCCCCCACACACACACACACACAAAGCGGGAAAGTAGCTGGCCTCTGTCAGTAACACAACCTAACACACCAAGTCAGTTCCCTATTTGGGAATCCAATTTGGCTGAGGGTAACAAGGAAATCTTAAATTCCTGTTTTAATCAGTACTTTTTCCAGTTGTTTGGGTGGGCAGACTCTCTGATTGACAGGACGTGCAGGGTCACTGCGTCGCTCTGGTATGAATTATTGATCAAGGGTAAAAGTCGGACGCCCACGTGCCTGCCGGCACAGTCACAGCTGCTCGGGAGGCAGCCTGAGTGCAGTGACGCTGAACAGCACCTTCACTGCGTGTCTGTGCAGCCACGTGCAACAAATATTGGCATTTTTTTCTGACGGCCTGACATGTTCGTCGATCGACATGATTAAGAAGCAGAGTAAATAATTCAAGCGTTGGACAGGGGCAGCGCTCAGGTTTCCTGGAGTCCATCGTAAGGAGACTTCCGGAAGATCCCATGGCTCTAAGGTTACTTTCGCATGAATTATTCCCCTCCATACGGGACGGGCACTTATAAAAACGGCCCCTGCGAGTGACATCGAGTGACCCCGAGGTGACTTTCCTCCTCTCCATCTTACGTGGTGGCGTGGGGAGGGCGGCAGAGAATAGCATACTGTATGCAGAGAGTTGGGGGGGGGGGGCGGGCTGGTTTCCTGTTCCTGTCTGTGAGCAGGTACACAAAGCAGCCCTTCAGGGGAGCACTAGTGGGGAGGGGGGCCGAGATGAAAAGAAGCCGCTGATGGTTAACAGATCTGTCCCCCAAGACTGGCTCTCCTCAGAACCCAGCGTTTGTTTACACTCCCCCCAGACTTTTTAGCATTTTCAGGACTTGGCTCCCGTCCGCGCTGCTGATTGCCATATTCCCAGGGAAGAAATGTCACTTAGCACGTCGCTGCCCTCATCCGCCCGCTAAACCTCCCATAATCCCCCCGCGGAGTGAAGTCACCACGGACGTGTATCCGTATGTCAGAACGACGGAGAGAAGGAGCGTAGCGCAGCTGAGGAGGAGACGCAGGTTCCGGCCGCGGAGGTTATTTATGGTGTCATTCGTACACAGAGCATGAGGGCGTTTCAACAAACTGCTGGGATAACGTGTTGGTTTTATCTTAGATTTATTTAGTTTTAGTGTTTATCGTTGTCAGCCAGTAAATGTGAGAGCCCTGTGCTGTCAGCCTGTTCTGCCTCTGGGATCACAGGCATCACCCAGGGAACCATCTGTGAGTTTGACGCCTTTGATGTGATAGGTCGGTCCCCGCAGCACCCATCCGTCCCTCAGAGACACCTGGTGTCACTGGAGCGTCATCTGGACAGTCCAACCCGCATCAGTACTTTCTGGGGCTAATACACCAACCAAACATCATGTCTAAGCATATTTCAGCATTCAGCATCTCAAGTGGGTTGACATGCTTTCATTCACAGATTCAGACTAAGACCAGGAAAACGATGGGGGTAAATGGAAGACAGACAAATACAGAGGACAGACAAATACAGAGGACAGATGGATAGAGGGCAGATGAATGCAGAAGATAGACAAATACAGTGGATGGACAAATGCAGAAGATAGATGAATACAGAAGACAGACAAATGCAGAGGACAGATGGATAGAGGGCAGATGAATGCAGAAGATAAACAAATACAGTGGATGGACAAATGCAGAAGATAGATGAATACAGAAGACAGACAAATGCAGAGGACAGATTAATGTAAAAGACAGACGAATACAGGAGACAGACAAATGCAATGGATAGACAAATATAGAGGACAGACGGATACTGGTGACAGATGAAGGCAGAGGACATATAAATGCAGAAGGATGATTAATATGGAGGACAGATTGATACAAAGGACAGACGGACATAGAGATACAGAGGACAGATAAACACACAAGACAGGCAGATACAGAGGAGAATACTCTGAAGGAGGAGCCGATCATCATGATTTAAATCTGAAACAGTCTCTCCGTTTAGGCAAAACAGTGGTGAATGGAGTTATATTTTTTAAGTTGAAAGAGGCTACCAGCAGTGGACAGAAGGTCCAGAGAAGCAGCAAGGGCTAGTTGTATAGGTTGTAGAAGCTCAGTTAAGGTGCGGTCATTGATGTAACCAGGTTATGCTGTGCTTTTGTTTGACACAATCGACTGTGTTCATCAGTGGAAAACAGAGTAGAGTGGAGTGAGTGTGGAGGCCTCAGCTCTCCAGGTGGGACGAAGGTCCTTCATGAGTTCACGTGGCACATGGCACAATCAAAGAGGCGCTCTTGTCCACCGAAAGCCTCCTCTCAGCCGCGGTGGACCTGGCCAGCAGGAGGGGGTGAAGCAAAGTTTAGGTGGTAATGGGAAAGGAACTTAACAAAAAAGTTGGACTCTGGACTGTTTTCACTGCAGATGAAAACAGTACAGAGCAGAGCTATTGAGGCAAACAGCACTCCGGCACGTAGAACGAAAAATATGGACCTGTGTGTAAAATCAGGCCAGACCGGAAGCAGCTCTGTTTTATTAACCGGACGACGTAAAGTTTGACTTCAACTTTAAACTCTCTGAGAGGTTCATGCCACTGGCAGTGGAGGCTGAGATTGGACCACATCCGAGCCATAACAGGAGAAAGTTGGACCAATTAACACCATACAGGGAGGTCCAGCACTAGGGTGGGCGGCCAAATTAAGTCCCGGGGGAGGCAGGAGCCCCAATCGCCTGGCAGAGGAAGCACTGGTCATGGGTTTGCGGCCCGCCAAACGCAAAGCCGGCCAGCTGAGCACTGATGGAGGCTCCTCTGCATATGACACGGTGTACAGGCGGCTACTACGTGCCAGTGAGGGCCAGCCATGTCTGAGCGCCGCGTTCAGTTGACAGGACTGCTGACTTGTGCAATTCCCTCCAATCAGAGAGCCAGTCATTGATTTTAAGACGATACCATACGTATCGGATTACGGTACGGTCGTGCGGCGAAAAATTGCATTTGATCAAAATCGATAAACGATAGTCAGCAGAAGATTATGTGACATCAGAGCGTTGACCACAGGTGTCGACTCCATGACGGTTAAACCGGCAGATTCCAACAGAACTTTGCCGACGTTCCCTTTGTCCCACCTTAGAGCGCCATGACCTCTCTGTGACATCACACTCAAAGAGGCGACACCACATTCTTTTCTGGATTAATGATGGTGCCCCCCAACTCTTGGACACCCCCCTACCTCCCACCTCATCTCACACCCGCCGAGCCAGCTATCCCACTCCCCCAAATGTTTTTGTTTTGCCTTTACTTGTAGTTAGTTAAAAGCATCATGGGGAAAAAAAATTCAGAAGACTCCGCCCAAAAGGGTCTGTCAGCATGAGTAATCATCAGTTTGAGTGTGTTTTTGTTTCCTGAAGTTAAGCAGCATTAATAAAAGCACAGAGTCATAAAGCGCCCCCCCCCCGCGCCTCGCTTTTATGATGTTGCTGTTGGACCTGTCTGTGTGCGTACCGTAGAGAATGGAGCAGGAATCCATTTTAAAGGCCCCCTCCCTGGACCACAGTCACAGAAATGAACTCCCCCAGCGCGAGACACATTAGCCCCCGTGTCTGGGGGACCCCACGGCTAATAATAGCCCCCCAGTCGTAAAGAGGGTCCAGTGGATCAGATTCTTTCGTTTGATATGTGTGAAATACAATATTTTTTCGGCTCTGACGCTGTGTTACTGGCCCTCTATGTAAATCTGCGTGAAATGGCAGTCTGGCCTGCAGTGTAAATCATCACACGGCTGTTTATGATGGCTGCCCGGTTCTGCTGTGACATTCTGCTTTTTTTGGTGATGGGGGGGGGGGGGGGGGGGGGGTGTCAGTGAATCAGTGAATGAGTCAGTGTTTAAGGTAAAATGTGCTCTCTGATTAAAATGCAACTGCGCAGCTAAATTTGTTTACGCAATGTCAGACTTTCAAGATAAATAATTAATAATGTTAAATTCAATGATTTATTTTGATTTTATGTTGCCTTGCTGGCGTTCCCACTGATTTTTAGATTGTTTCGGTATCGCAGATTCATTTGTATGCTCCTGATTTGAAAGCGCATCGCGAATCATAGTGAATAAATACAGAAGCAAATGGAAAAGGCTTCACATCTGAAGGCCCACAGGAGCAAATCAATGTACAGTCAATGTACAATTACAGCTTAAGCAACCTCAGTGTGTGTGTGTGTGCGGTTCCCATTAATATTTGGTCCCCACAATGTTATAAAAACCTGTTATTTTGCTCTTGTGGGGACATTTTTTTTCCCCATGAGGGCAAACTCAATTTTGTGGATGCAGTCAAAAAAAATAAAAAATAACTGAAATAACCAAAAGTGAATTTTGTTTGGTTACTTCTGGTTAATGTTAGGGCTGGGTAGGGGTTAAGGGTATCATAACTGGGATTAAGGTTATGCCCATAGAAATGAATAGAGAGTCCCCACAAAGATATACTATAGATACCTAATCTGTGTGTAAGTGTACCTGTGTTTTCCTCTTAGTGTGAATAGAGGAAGTGCACATGACAGTGTAAAGCCTCACCCCCAGGGACTCAGACAGACAGTACCCTCTGTCTTTCAGCTCTCCGGAAGTGGGCACAGCTTAATGTAAGGTCATTGTGCCATTACATTCCAAGGATAACTGCGCGGAACACAGTCCCATCCGCCTTCCTGTCCTGGAGGGGCCATCTGAAAACATAATTGATTCCGATATTAAAGGGAACAGGCCCGGACAGCATTCCGTGCATGCTGAACTCTCCGGTGCGGTTAGCGAGAGAGCCTTTCCTCCTTATCCAGGATAAGGTTACATCCCGCACTGTCTTTGCTTTGACCAGCTCATAAAATAGACCTCATAAATATTTTTCATGTGTTATTTAAACTAACTCAACTCCCAGTGGCAAGAGAGCTTGATGTTTTTGAAACGTCCTTAGAGGCTCCGCGAAACATTTTGGGAGCCGCAGTGCTGTGAATGCTGGGAGCTCCTAGGAGTCCGCGAACCGGGCGCGTTTATGCGCGTCTGCACTGCGGCAGCTGCATTATTATTATTATTATTATTATTATTGTTATTATTATAATTATTATTCATAATATAATTTCTAATAAAATAATAATTACTGTTATCGCATTTGTCGTTATAGAATATTTACAGTTGTCTGATTCTTTTACAAAAAATCGAGGATATATATATATATATATATATATATATATACACACACACATACATACATACACACAATTTTTCATCAAAATCGTTAATTATTAATATTACATAAAATAGTACATAACTACAAACTCATATGCCGATATAGGCCTATCGTATAAGGTGAAACAGAAAATATGCTCAGCAAAAATTACACACTGTTGCTCTGACGGCTGACAGTTTTACACTAGGCACTAAAATACAAGGCAGAACATTTTAAAAGCTCGGTTGTTTTATTTTTCTCTTTGCTGCGTTGGTTCTTTTAATTTCGTCTCGCCGTGCGCGACTGCGGCGCCTATCCGTTTCAGCTCTGTCATGGACCCCTTTCACTCATCGTTCCTTTCAATCTCACCTTTCTTTGGATTGTATTTAATTCATTTGTATTTTTATTCGTTAGCTTCTTAGGCCTAGAACAAATATTAAACACACAAGGCAGTTTATTTTACCACTATTAACATTTTAGTTTTCCCTTGCAATACACTGAAACCTAAATTAATATTCAATTAATATAGAATTAAAATTTATTGTAATTTAACTGTACTAATACGCGTGACTCTCTTCTCTCATGAAACGAAATAAATAGATAGATGATAGATAGATGATAGATAGATAGATAGATAGATAGATAGATAGATAGATAGAAAAAGAAACTAAATTTAAAATAAATTAAAATAACACCGATGGAGACGCTTACTTTCTCATAAATAAAATAATCCTGAATCGCACATATCTCTTACGTTATTCAATTTTCACTTCATCCTACTGTGTTTAATGGGATAGAAAAATAGCAAGTATTATTAACACCGAAATCTAAAATTACCAGTTTCAGATCATATCAGTCCTTAAGCTAACTGGGATACAGTACTATGACGTTATATTGATGGCGCACTACATTGATCATTATTTTTATAAGGAGACTTTAGGGTGAGTATTTATTATGACCAACTCATCGTCGCGCGTCGCCTTGTACACGAATGTCTCTGAAATATAGGCTTAATTTTTTTTTTATTTTTAATTATTAGAAAAGTTGAAATATTAGAAAAATTGTCCATAAATCGCTTTCTGTCCCAGAGTTTTGAGAGAAAATTTTGTATGGGTGCCCCCCCC
>JAODJU010000033.1:20169010-20179244 GCA_026776725.1 Gnathonemus echidnorhynchus
TGCCCTCCATTTCCCGACACACACACACACACAGACACACACACACACACACACACACACACACACACACACAGACACACACACACACACAGACAGACAGACACACACACACTACTCATTTTTGGTTTACTTACACTACATGCCATTTTTACAGCCTAATCTAGTCACGTCTTTAAAGTAAAGAAAATGTACAATGCATCATAATTATTGCCATTGCGAATATTAAAAAATCTAAAGTCTAAAGATTCTTCTAGTATTTACACTTAAACTGTTTTTTTATTTAAAGTGGTTACTGATTATTATCTGACTGAAGTTATGGAATAATTATTCGGCACTGACATAATGAGTGTCCTGTAGTACATTAGGCAGATAAGATCCGTAGAGGCGCACTGGGGTGTCGTCACCATGGTCTGCGTGACATCAGGCTCATTAAGCCATTAACCGAGTAAAGGCTCTTTCCGGCATGATAAACAAGCCTGCGCAGACATTAATGCCTACAGCAGGAGACACGTACCGGTATGCCTGCCCAGAAAAGCGGCGTGACCAGAACCTTCAGCGTTTCCATCGAATGCTTTTCCGTGAAAATGCACTTCCCCGTGTTTTACATTCTCCACTTGATTCAATCCATCACGGCAGAGTAAGAAGGAGCTTCATCCATCAGTGGGATGGACAGGAGGCGGCTGGCTCGAGCTGCATGTCTTATTGACTGACTCGCTCTGCAGAGGTGCCCTGCTTGATGCTTCTATGTAATTAGCTTGACTGGCGTCAGAGTTAAGAGCTGCGTGTCCAGTAACGCTGCAAGGTGTTTAGCGCTGAAAGCTACCTGACGTCTTGTTGGGGGAGGGTTATTGGACCCACTTTGCTGGAAAATTCTAACACATTTCCAGAGCAAGTTTAAAAGGAAAACGTCACTCACCCAGGTGGCAGATTTCTGCAGGGCTAAAGCAAATATTATCCATCAGTTCCTGCTTTGCATATGCTGTTGACATTTATAAATCATGCGCCACGACCCAGTACTAAACTGAACGGTTATGGAAAATGGATGGGTTTATAAATAGTAAAAATAATACAATTATAAATGAATGTCAAACATGGACACAGCTAAGAGGAGTACCCACACTGTGTACAAATGTCTGTTAACGTGACTGGCCTTTGCAGAAGAAAATTCAGCTTGACGGGCTGCTCTTTCATGTGCTGATAACTCTATCTCGCTATGTGCTATGTGGAGCAGTTTTGGAAAATACTCCCCGGGAGGGTGTGAGATCTCATCCCTGTGCAATCAGAAGGCTCTCATGCATAGAGATCAGCTGATCTCCTCCTCATGGAACCTCCCGTGGCATCTCCGCTCCCCATTCTACCTGCCGGATAAGGTGCGCCACAGGAAACCAGCAACGGCGTGCTGGCAGTGACCCCCCCAACAATGACACAGACAGGAAGGCGGTGGCCTTGGCAGGGCGCCTTACCAGCCGGGGGGTCTGTGATGGCCTGGCTCGTGACGGCGGATGGGGGCTCTTGCAGCGTGTAGGTGGCTGTAGTGGACGGGGTGGAAGGGCTGGTGTTGTTGCCCGTCATATATGGGGAGGGGTACGGGGAGCTGCTGTAATACTGAGGGTACTGGCCCTGGCTGAAGGCCGGGTATGGCGGGTAGTCCTAAAACAGGAGGGTCCGGGGGGGGGGGGAGAGAACGGGAGAAAGGTAATGTGAGATTATCCCCTTAAAATGGTGCTACTTTGCGGCATGGATTCCAAAACATAAACGCAAACATGTGTCTGTAGTGTCCTGCAGCTGGACTGCCCCCCCAGCTCTGCACCCCCCCAGCACTATTGCAGATGCGCCGGGAGAACCACATAATCAGTGTCAGCGTTAGTCCAAACATTTTGCGCGGTTCGTAAGATTCTACGATATGCAAATGAGCACATGTGCATGTAAATGCTTCCAGATTTGGGCCCAGGGTGCTGGCTCGTGGCTCGGGTTGGGGCCCCGCGGCCCGGCCCATGGAGGGTGTGTCGGCACGGGGGGGTTCCTGGAGGAGGCGGTAGGGCCACATACCTGCTGCTGGCTGTTAAAGCCGCTGGAGTTTGTCAGGGAGTTACTGCCCGTATAGAGGCCCGCCGTCGTTGTGAAACCACTTCCTGTAACGACAGGAAGTCAGCCTCTGAGACAGGAATAAGACACGCTGAGAGGCGGTCAGTGGTGAACCAGGCCCAAGCCTCTGACCGTGATTTATTATTGTAAAACAAATGTTTAAATCACACATGACACAGCTCTAAGGCAGATCCTCACCCCCCTTTATTGGTGACTGGATCAGTGGGGGGGAGGGCAGTTTATATGCATAGGAATGAGACTTAGGAGGTTCAACAGGGGCACATTTGGGTAATTAAATCAATCAGCCAGGGATAAAATCTAATACTTTAAGAATGAACATGACACTAATTACAAGGTCTGTGAGATGGGGGCCCTAGGGGGAGGCCAGGCGGTCGGGGGGACAGTCCCTTGGAAAGACCCCCACCTCCCCCAGAGGGCCTCAAGTATTGTCACAAAAGATGCCGGCATCCGGATGACAGGCGCTGGAGCACAGGAAGGTGCTTAACAGCTTCACTTCAGGTCTTTGGCACCATCCAATCAGAGATCCCCAGCACTACTTATTTTTGCCAAAATAGGCCGCAGGCTGTGATGCACGGATTGTTTATAAATACGCCGGTTCTGCAGAGAGCTTGGGGTCGTCCGATTTTCGCGATGACCCTCATCGATCGTGCCTCATTGAGGCCGTCGGGCAGGACCTGTTCTGCCTCCGTCGGCAAAACGTCCCAGAAACACACAGTTGTCAAAGCTCTGAAATTGTAGCGCCGGAGTCCGTCTGGAGTTACAGAAATCAGAAGGCGGCCAGTGAGTATCCTCAAAGACTGGCGCGGCCTGCCGGGGAAAAGCAGGCGGCAGATTTGCTTTATGGCGCTCAGAGGGAGCTGTAATTACGATGTTGTCCGGGAAGCGGGGGGCCTTTCATCCTCTGGTCATCCCATCCACGGTGGCGGGGGCTGGGGGAGCGTGGCAAATGTGAAGCAGCTTTACGGGCCGTCAGTGTGCGGCCCCACCAGTGGCGCTGCTCGGCCGCACGCTCTCATTGGTCGCCACATTTGTGCTGGGCTTCTCCTATTTGTTTAAGCTGCCCCCCGGCCCGCCCTGCTCCGCCCCCACTGCGCGTCTGCCTGCCGCTTCACGCCACGTAAAAAGCATAAACCCCCATCGTACAACAAATTAGCTTAATGCACACTTCAAAAAGTGATAAAAGCAGTGACTGGGGGGCCAAAGGTCGTCTCCACGGAGACGGCAGACCCACATGAAAGGGACGGGACCTCTGGCCGGGCCTGGAGAATGGAGCCATGCTGGGGGGCGCTTAGCGGCTCCCGGGGGACCCGGGGCCCCGTGGCCCCCCCTGCCCTGCCCCGGTGTGAGCAGACAGCAGCCGCCTCCTGCCCCCCCACGGCCTCCATTTGCGCTGCCTGATCGGCCTCGTCGCCATGGGCCATGTCTATCATCAGCAGCCAATATTCCTAGCAGGAGCCACGCTGCGTCTCCCGGGAACGCTCGATCAAGTCCAGATGGGCGTCCGTTCGGCTCGGGGCTCCAGCCGCCCCTCTTACTGTCAGCACGGGGGGCGGCAGGGAGCCGAATTATTCCTGCCCCGTTACGGAAAATCCAAACAGAGTCCCCAGAAATAAGGATTTAAAAGTTTAACCAACAGCTACAAAAACAGAAAGTTAATTCCTGACTGAAGTTTTTTTTGCTGTTAAAAATCTGCATGTCTTATACTGTCAGTTTTATTGAATTCAAGCTTCTATCGTTTCTCTGACTAAACTGACGATATTCCGTGCTAACAGTTCCTCTTTCAGAGGTGTTTCTTTTGCTCATTTTCTACCCTGAATGTGAAAAAGAGACGGGGGCAGTTCTCCGCTAAAAGCCCGCCGCTGCCGCCTCTCCCCGCTGCTGCCTGGCAGGGCGCAGTGAAGACATTAATCTGACTGCATTTCCTCGGACAGCTGGGGACAGCCTGGCGGTAATGAGATTGCGTCGGACCCGGGGAGTATCGGGTGGTGAAAGGCTCTGTCCGGCTCTCTGTTTCCTGGCAGCCTGCTCTCCGGGAGGTCTCGATCGATACGTCGCGAGAGCGCCACCGCCGAGACCGCCGGGACGGAGTGACGGATGGGGCAAAGGCCAGCGATCGGCGGCGGCTCTGTGTCTCTCGTCACGTTATTTCTCACAAATCGCTTTGGATAAAGACAGAAAAACCTGCATCCGCCCTCCAGTGGATGTGGCTTGTTTTGTGGACATCCTGAGGCTAACCTTAACCCTGAGAGACACTGGGTGCAGACCCCAGTGAGCCGGGCAGTGCGTCACCTACCCATGTATGCTCTCTGTTGCGACACGTTAGCCACTCAGTGCATCACCTGCCCGTAAACACTCTCTGCGGTGACATGCTACTGCTCAGCGTGTCACCTGCCCTCGTACGCTCTCTGCTGCGACACACTGGCCGATCAACACGTCACCTGCTTGCATATGCTCTGCCGTGACAAGCCGGCCACTCACCGTGTCACCTGCCCGTGTGCGCTCTCTGCTGCGACACACTGGCCAGTCAGCGTGTCAACTGCCCGTGTGCGCTCTCTGCTGTGACACACTGGCCACTGAACGTGTCACCTGCCCGTGTGCGCTCTCTGCTGCGACACACTGGCCAGTCAGCGTGTCACCTGCCCGTGTGCGCTCTCTGCCACTCCACAACAGCCGTTCAGCGCATCACATTTGTCTCCGCTGTTTACCATGCAGTGGTGGCATGATGCTGACCTTGCATCTGGTAGCTGTAGGGGGCCTGTCCTGTCTGTGGCGTGCTGAAGCCTGATCCGTAGCTCAGGAAGCTGGTCTGGCCTGGAGACTGGGCCTGCGCCAGGCCGCCCTCAGTCTTGATGCCTGCCCACAACGCACCTAGATCAGTTAGTGACACCAGATCCGAATCAGGGTGAACACACTGAGAGTCTGCTACAGCTCTGCTCACTCGCAGCAACATTCATCATCTCTGCATTCATCATTTAAACAGAAGTAGGGGGGGGAAAAAAACATAGTGCCTATGTGATTGTTAATATTATTTCTAGGTATGGAGCTTAAAATAGTAAAACTGCAGCCAGTCAGCACATTGAACACACACTAATGAAGCCTACAGGACAAGCATGTAGAGGCAACCAAACAGATTCCTTGGTAAACATGGGAGTTTCCTGTGGCCCAAACTCAGCTCTGTGCCATTTTGACGGAAATGGCAAAATTCCGCCCCACGACAATGAACTACGTACGGCCACATGTGGGCACCCCACTCCAAACAGCGCCACCCCCAGGCCGTTGGCCATTATTACCGTAGGCTGGGATCCCGTAGGGCTGGCCAGGTTGAGGGTAGGTGGCGTAGGCAGTGGCTTGCTGCATCCCCGTTGTGTATTGAGGCTGCCCGTACGCTGCCATGTTCTGGGAGGAGGGGGTGGGTAGAATGTGCGGGTAAGGCCGGCTGTTTTTGGCGGGAAAATGGAGAGAGAAAAAGACAGAGAGACAGAAAGAGGGAGAGAGGAGATGAAACCCACAGTTAAGGCTGCTATCTGGCAAATTCATAGCAAGTCTGCTACTTGATGGTGAATGCACAGCAAAACTGAAGAAGACAAGAAAATGGGGGGAAAAAATCAGATAGATATCAAACCGCTGATAAGTCCTGCAAGAGAAAAATAAATCACAAAGGGAATTTCTTCAAGATAATAATTACAACAGATTTTGGGGTATGCAAGCTGCAGACTTCCAAGCAAAGTGAGCTGCTGGACAATCCAGATCTGGCAGAAGGATCTAATTAAGGCCCCAAATGAAGCTGGATGATGCTTATTTTTTTAAAGGGAAATGAAGGAAGCCTTACTTGGAAGGATAGAGCTGTGTGGAGAACTGGTGCGCTTGTCTTGGGCTGAAGCCAGCAGTTCCAATAGCTGAGCAGAGTGAAAAATAAAAAGGCCAAGCACATATTTAAACATTAAAAATAAGGTAAATATTATTTTTTGCCAACAGAACTCCTGGGTTCCAGGGAAGCAGTAATTACATCGCACGGCTGTTTAAGTCCGCACCCTCGCTTCAGGTTCACAGTGACGGACAGTGATGAAGTTAAATGATCGGCTTCGTTTCTTTCCTGTTTTTTCTTTTTTCATCCTTTGCTGACTTCGTATCTCTCGCGCCGCTTCTTGGTTGTTATGGCGTAAACCGGCCGGCCGCGAGATACCCGCGAGCGGTCGCTTGGCTCCGCGCGGTCACGCGAAGTGCCAGAAACGCTTCGGTAACGCGGCGGAGAGCCGTCTCCACGCAAAGACCCCCACCTTACCGAGCTCTCGCAGCGCATAAGCGAGGTGTTCGAGGTGAATATGCGGGTGACATCGACCGCGGATACAACTAACCAACAACTTCTACGACCGCTGGCAGTGACGACGGCGACAATGACGCGCGTGAGTTTAGTGTCGTCGTCTGCGGCCTTTTCAGAAAACGCGATGAAGCTGCACTGCAACGTAGCTGCCGAGAAATTCTTTCCTAATGAATAAACAATGGACACGCATGTGGCTTTTAGCTAATTACATAATGAATTTCTGCATTTCCATTTCGTCGCTGACACCTGGAAGCGGGACGTACGGTCTCTGCTCTCGTTTCCAAAACTCGGATGTGAAAATCTCCCTTAAAAATCTCCTCGCACGTCATAAAATTCCTATCCAAATACCAATACTAAGACGTAAAGCTTCTCAATAAAAAAATACGCAATTTCTGAAGACATGCACTTAAAAATAAATTAACAGATTGCAAGCACGATGTATTAAACAGACGATCATGAACAACGAAAACACAAAGATCATATTTTTTTGGATGCAAAGCAGTGTCTTGCGTTAGGGCAGCTGGACACATACCGTGGGGGCGGCTGTCCGCTAACTCTGGCCGTCTCACCCCCTCTGAGAGTGTGTGTGAAATTGCTCATGATATACAAAATAAAGTGTTAGGTCTCTATTAGGAAAACGCCTTGAAACATACTACTCTGCCTGTAGTGTAAATCCTGCTTAAATTTCCTCATTGTTAATATTTCATTCATGTACGTCTAAGATTTTGAGATCAGGTCCTTAGTAAAATATGTGTGAGCATGAAGCCAATTAGCAGCAATGAGACGTTGCTCCTTTTGGCTCCACGAGTGCGTTTCTCTGTATTTCAGACATATATCTAATGCGCTGGGACGTGTCGGCACCCCGATGCAGGCGAGTGCAGTATTAGTGTGCTGTTTCAGTCGGACACTTTGAAGAAATGTGTGATCTCATACGACCTGTGACCTATGGTTCCTTTGCTACATCTCTGAAGGGCCTTGGCATTTGTGGTGTTTATTCCCTGACTGGGCTGCTCCCTTAGCCCCCGGCCCCCATGTCAAAATAAGAAACTTGGGGGGTGGGGCCGTCCCGCTTGGCCGATGGCCGCAGAGTTGGGCTCTGTGATTCCCACGAGTTCGGGCTGCTCCTCGCTCCTGCAGGGACGATCCCTGGGCCCCCTGGCTTATCAGGGGGATCTCTGCGACCAGTCTCCCGCTAATCAGTTCTGCAGCTGTGAGGAGCCCCCTGTGACCCCCCCCTCCCCCGGGCCCCCTGCCCTCACCTGATCCCGAGAAGCTGTCCAGAGAGCCTTCAGCTGTGGAGGTGGTGATCTCAGAGCTGCTCATTGGTTCTGTTTTAACTGCAAATAACAAGAGGGTCACATGACCACCAGCATGGCGGAATGGGAGTGTGACCTACAGCCTGATTTCCCACTCCAGAACCGGCACAACAGCACTCAAAAGTTGATTTTCACTCAGGACATATCAAAAAGGTTTTTTTTTGTTTTTTTTTTGTGAAATGGCTATTAAATGCGATCATTGAGTCAGCGAGACAAAGCTATGTTCTGCAAAATAATGAGAAAAGAGGTTTACAGAACCATCAGACAACAAAGGGCTGAAACATGTTACTGTTTGCCTGTGCTGGTAAAATGTTAAATGGCCCGCAGATTCCCGGTTCCCAGTGGCGCAGCAGGGATCCTGTGTGAGCCGTCCGCTCAGGCCCCGTCAGGTTGTTAAAAAGCCCGCAGATTCCCGGTTCCCAGTGGCGCAGCAGGGATCCTGTGTGAGCTGTCCACTCAGGCCCCGTCAGGTTGTTAAAAAGCCCGCAGATTCCCGGTTCCCAGTGGCACGGCGGGGATGCCGTGTGAGCCGTCCGCTCAGGCCCCGTCAGGATGTTAAAAAGCTAGCAGATTCCCAGTTCCCAGTGGTGTGGCGGGGATCCCATGTGAGCCGTCCGCTCAGGCCCCGTCAGGATCTTAAAAGGTCTGCAGATTCCCGGTTTCCAGTGGCGGGGAGGGGATCCTATGTGAGCCATTCGCTCTGGGACTGTAAGGTGTCATGTTCCTTCTCAGGCTGTTCTCCTGTGTACCTCTCCGTACTGTGCTGTTTATAATTGGCCTAGCACCTCTGGCACCAGCAGGGCATCGCTGCACGTGATGATCAGCCACTGACAGCAGGCTTGGAGGTATAGACGGAGCATCACGGCATGTGTGCGGGCGTGGGTGTGTGAGCCGTGCTGCCTCAGCTCAACCAGTGTGACCACAGAGACAAGTTAACATCTGCCTGATGACTGCGGCTCTTTGAAATGAATCCGTTCCTCCTCGAGGGGGAAGGGGGTGTTCTGGGAACAGGCTGGCGATGTGGGTATGGGGCTGTGCCCGACGGGAGATGCCACTCTCCCTTATGTCAGACATGTTCCCAGAATGTTCACCGTGTGGAGAAACACGTGTCAGTGCAAACAACGTGGAGCACACCACGGCGGGGCCACGGCGGGCCGGGGACCATGCAAACACAAAGCAGACATACCTCTGTGCCCCCCAGCACTGAACCTGCATCATGTACCCTGACCCCCCCCCCAGATCATTCACACAACATGGAGCCACCGCAAACCATGCGGGAAAGAGTCAGACAGCACACAGCAAACTGGATTGGAGGAAGAGCCTTGGAATGAAAGGTACAATGACTGAGGACTGTCACGGACCAGGTTTCCAGAATACAGGAGTTCGAGGGGCCAAATCAACTGAGTACATCACAACTCATATTTTTGAAAATAATGAATTAGCAATGATTTATGTGAATAAATATTTCGGTGGGTTTTACTGTGAAAATGAGCCGTTTAGCAGATTTAGCAGAAGCTCTCACACTGGTGATCAGGCTAATGACAGCAGAGTTAGGAGCTGGGAAGATGCCAGTATTGTCCTTTCATTGTATCGTGAGATCAGGACAAACCTGAAGCGTCCTGCGCACTAGGAGCTAGCAGCCAGTCGGCTGTGGCGAGCATGGTGATGTTATCACCTGTGGGAAAGAGGAATCGCAGGGGATACATGACAATCTCCACAAATATCACCGCTTTCAGCACGAAACGCGCGTCCATCCGGGCCCCGTGGCGCTGCAGGGCTGTCACGGTGATCCTGGCAAGGTCACCTGGAATAGTGGGTGGGTGGCTGGGCTGCTTTACTGCATTAAAGTACTGTGCTACGCAGGTTTTGGAGCCTTCCTGTAACGTCCTGTGGAAGGCTCAGAGAGTGCGTGTTCAAGGAGCTTAACCTGCCGGCTACCATGTAAGTACACACCCAGCAGTGAGCACAAACGAAGGTCAAACTGTCTCCCGTAATGCTAGAAAGATCCGGAAGCCGGGGGAGGGTGTGCACCAGAGAGAGAGAGAGTGCAGGAGACGCACCTTCTGTGCCATTTGGGGTGATGGGGTTGTTATTGATGTGTGAGTTGTCGAGACCTGGACCATTGGGGGACTCACTGCTTCCACTGACTCTGTTGTGTGGGCTGGTTAGATCCTGCATTTCCATAGACCTGCAGCGAGATGCAGGGGGTCACACCTCTACTCTGACAGCCCCCCAAGTACAGGGGAGAACGTGAAAGGACAGCAGAGGGATGGGTATACAGGAACAGAGCAGGGAACAGTGAGGGGCCAACAGGGACAGGGCAGGGACAGTGAGGGCAGAGCAGTGGGACAGGGCAGGAACAGCGTGGGGCAACAGGGACAGGGCAGCAACAGCGTGGGGCAACGGGGACAGGGCAGGAACAGCGTGAGGCAACGGGGACAGGGCAGGAACAGCGTGAGGCAGCGGGGACAGGACAGGAACAGCGTGGGGC
>JAODJU010000033.1:20223751-20239198 GCA_026776725.1 Gnathonemus echidnorhynchus
ACACACACACACACACACACTAATTACAGTTATTTAATTTAACATTCATTTCAAAGGAACCGCAAGTATGGCGAGCCCTTGAAAGCCTTTTTGCGGAACACGCTGAACTGTTTTCTGCAGCTATCTTTAATATTTAGTCGAGCGCATAGCTGCGTAATTCAGTATTCAGAAATAATGAATGTTTTGGAGGATGTGACATACAAATATTCTGTACTGAATTTTGAATTCGTATACAATTCATTTGGAGATAACAGCACGCACATGCCGACTCTCGGACCTCAGGGTCCGCGAGGCTAATTCTGCCTGTGAGTGAGAAGCCTTTGGCAAGAAGCACCATCTTCATTTCTTCATGCTCCATCTGTGGAAATGACAGAGTGCAGCCATAATGGAACACAACAAGATTAAATTAATTAGGTTTGGCCATTACGCTGCAGACTTCCAAAGATGATTGCAATTTTTCTCCCTGCAAAGGCCATTATTGTAAGATCTGTTTAGCGGCAGATGCAATTAAGATGGACTTAATGCAAATCTAACAATACAAATAACACTTCCTTTCATGTATGTTTGAGGAGGAGCCTGGAAGTGCTACGGATAAACACGGTTGAAACCGTTTTTAACTTCAAACAAACCGAGGCGGTATTTGATTTCTCTCCTACAGTGAATTCTGTGATCAATAACTTTGTTTCGTGTTTTCATGTTCCTAGTAATGTAAAAGTATCCCGTTACAGACCTCCCATCTCAGAGCAAGCCACCCTCGGTGGATTATTGGGAATAAAAAACACGCACACTCACTCGCATACATCTAAAAGCGCGAGGCTCCTTCACAAGTGCGAGAAAGTCTTGCGTAGTAAGTGGTAGTAAGTGCCATAGAGCGGGAGAGGGCTTGGGGCTTCTCATGAATTGTTTTCCCGGAGTTGATGGGATCTCTCCGTATTGCCGGTGACTTCCTTCAGCTAGATCAGGTCACCATCAGGGGGGGTTGACAGGGGCGGTTACTGCCCAGCGCCCAATGCTCAGGCCGCCACTAAAACGCAGCTCCGCGGTTCCGACTCGCAGCGGCGTTAAGCGCGCCTCTCATTCTCAGCACTTCCATAACATTTGATTTATTCCGCACAGTAAAATATAACAATGCTCTCATGTTTTTTCACGTTCTGAAACGCATAGTTAACAACCAGTCCCGGGTCATACCTCATTCATTTTTTCCCCATTCGGCTTCTAGGGGTACGAAGACACATCTGTTTTTTGTAACTTTATTTGGATTTTTTTCTTTAAACTGAACTTATACATATCGTGGCTAAATGGAGCAATTACCATAACCAATCAGACAACACACTTATAAGATTTTATGCTGCGTTTAATTTTCTATGCAAGTGTTTTGCATTAGCGTCCTATCAGATTACCAGCAGAGTGGAACATTGTGCACCTAGAATAAAGCAAATGGACAGAAAAAATTGAGACAAACTCATTTTCAAAAAATGATTTTTCTCTTCATATTTTCCAGTCCATTCGACGGACACATCGGATCTTTTAATAATGCAGGCAAAGGGGGAAAAATCAATGCCATCTCATTCATTTCAGAGATTCATTTGCGATCAATTATTTCTCAAACTATTGTCAGCACTGCGAGTAACTATAAAGCCGTTTATTTCTTGTATTTTCTCTTCGCATATTTTAGGAGTCCGCGAGTCGCTTTCAGTTCGGCCCGTGGCAATAACATTATTAACGGTTCTTTGTTGATGACCTTCGGTCAGTCATTTTCATTCATAACCTGAAAATAATTTATCGATGCTTCATATTGTAAAGACTCTACAGTTAAAGGGGCATCAGGAAAAACAGATGGCGAAACGTGTGAAACGCACGGGCGACTGGCAGCCAGTTTCTGAGCGAGGAATGAACCCCGAGCAGCAATAAAAGGGGGAAATTCCGCGGCACCCAATGCAGCGCGGGGCCGCCGCGGCGGGGATCCCGGGGCAGCGCACCACTGAGCCGGGGGTCAACTGTCAGAGTCAACCCGGGAATTCCTTTGGCTGATACTTCGCGGGGGACCGCTGGGGAGTGAGTCCGGCAGTTTTCGCTTGAGGGATCGTACTTGACAAGTGCAGCTAGTGGCCTGGAGATGTGTGGCTCCCTGCTTAACAGATCTGAGCAAAGCCTAATAAAAAAGAAAAAAAGCACAAATACATTTCAGAGCTTAATAAAGCAAGCAGCGCAGCTGACTAAATAAGGGCTTGTGTGAGTGAAAATGAACTATTACAGCATTAGAACGGGACCTCAAACTCGATATTTTAAACTGCGTCTGTACTTCACTATTAAGGGCCAGTCATAAACATTTGAAACCTGAGCAACAATTAATTCTAGATAGAAGATACCAGGGCTTTAGGAAGACATGAGTAATGGCTAAACTAAAGCTTTAATTCACGCGGCTAATTAATATTCATCTAATAGCAATTAATAACAATCGATAACCATGTGGAAAAACTTAAGTCATGGGCTATGGCAATGAGTCAAATTAATTTCTACATATTTATTAGTGTATTTGTTATAAGTGATCGTAATGTTAAAGCCTTACAGACAGTGTTTACTGCCACTCAAACCACGCATTCCCATGGGGCCCCAAAGGATTGAGGGCCCCCTGTTGGCTTCTGAGTGTATAACGTACTCCTACATGGTAGCGTCACGTTAGTCGATGTTAACTGCTTTTTTGCAAACCTGTACTGTGTCTTTCCTCGTGTCCAGACAGTGTGTACAGGTCAGCCTTGCCATTCCTCTTTCAGCACAGATTTTTCTCCTGAATTTCTTAACCTTTCCCAGGCAGATCTCGCCCAGACCAGTCGTTTGAATATTTAGGACACATGTTCTGCAGCCATAATGTCCTCTCTTATGCCGATTCCCAGCATCCTAAAATGGATTTAACATATATGGTATGAATTTATGGAGTAGACGCTAGTAACCATATATTTTAACAAAAGCACATTGTGCTGACAGTGAACACGTCAGCCAGAGGGAAACGGTGAGGCGCTGAAGTGCGTAATATTTCTCAGAGATCATCTCATCAGCACGGCCTGCCTCCCCATGAGAGAGAGACACAGCAAGCTTAATAGAAGTCAAACACCCCGATAAAGATCTGGATACCCCCGCCCCCCACCCCCATCCACACCCCCTGCCGCTTCTTGACTTCACTCTTCCAAACCTGGGGTATCGTTTAATTTACGAGGAGCCATGACCCAGCTTTGGAGTTTCCCAAACAGTTGTTATAACTCCAAGGTGACTTTATCGCAGTGTGGTTCCTAGGCCTACGCAGTGCGCAGTGCACGGCGCACACACCTGCTGCGATTTAACAAACAGCGGGCTTCTTACAGGCCCTGTGACGAGGCCTCGTGCGGACACACCGAATCCGTTACGACGCACGCGGGATTGGAAGATGTTTCCGCTCCGTATTTCCAAATATTTGTCCGCAGGGCAAAAACAAAAAGACATCAAGTCGCCACAGAAATAGTTTTCTTTGTAGCGGTGGGCCGGTGAGCCCCAGACGGACAGCCGTTGCATGGATTAAAGCACCTTTGGGCTCCTGTGCCCCATGGACTCCTCTCTGGCCACGTGTTACAAAGCCGAGAGCCGAAACCAAAGCCAGAAAAAACAAAAAGAGAAGCCATGCCTTAAAAAAAGGGATGAAGACGCGAAGGAGGGAAACAGTAGAGCTGCCACTGCCTTACTCAATCCATATGTGGTTTAAACACAGGAAATACCCGGCATTCACTTGTAATCAGCCAATCAGGACTCGCGTGGCGCTGCTCCGCGGGTAGCTAATTGGACGCCATTAGGACAGTCAAACTTAGGCATTCAGGGCATATGAAGAGAGACGATCGGAACGCAAAGCGGCGTGGAAACCAAACAGCATCCTGTTCCTGACTGGGACTCGTGCATGTATGTGGCATGTTGCTAAGCATGTTTGTGCCGTCCACTCTGACATGTAAATAACACGCGGAGAGCATGTATCGGAAAAAAAAAAAATCAGGCACCGCAGCAAATGAAGCTGATTATGTACGTATAGTACATTTCCAGGGTGAGTTTCTGATGTTCCTACTATAGAAGGGCATGAGCGTAACCAACACTAATTACTCAGCTATCAGCCAGCTGGGGAATAAAAGCTGAAGTCATGGTTAAAAGCTCAACTATGACCGTACCATGACCATAATATGGCCACAGTGATCCCAGCACACCGGCCAGTCTGATCATGTTCCATATGATACTATAGAAACAGAGGATTCCCTCTCCGATATTACAAAAATGTGTGATGCTAAGCACAATTAGCATAAACAATTTATTAGTGATATTTTTTTTTCACCCTTCATTGTGAAATATTAGTCTGTATGTTTTGCATCAGAGAGTATTGTAAAGTACAAGATAGTGTTACTGAGTGTTGGAGTGCTTGGTAAAGTGTTTAAGAGATAGTATTAGATATTGTGGTGAAGTATGAGAGCTCTGTATGGTGGGAAGTGTATGACAAAGGATGTGACACTGTCTTGAGGTATGAAAGCTTTGTGAAGTAGGTCAGAGTGCTAATTGGCATCAAAGCTGCTTTTGGTCCATCTTCTTGGTCTTCCTCATCTCAGTAAAAGGCCTCTTCTTTTTGGTCTGTCTGGACTTTACGAGTTTGTCTGCCTGCTCATGCAGAGTCAGAGCTGCTTCCGATCCGTGGGACAGAGGTCTGTGCACGTGTGTGGCCGCGGAGATCACGATGTCAGCCCACGACTGGCTCCCTCACACACCGGGATTGGGGGGGGGGGGGGTTGTAGTCCAGCAGTTTGTGATTTTAACACTCAGTTCTCTGCATTTTTCTGTCCACAGCAGTCTTTAGTTATCCAATCAGGGTGCTTCTGAAATCAAGTACTTACACAGTAGGTACTGAATTTAACCAGAAGCCTGCTACTTGACCGTTAATGCAGTACATACTGTATGTAAGCATGTGAACAGTTTGCATGCATTCAGACAATGCAGTCGCCATTTTATACATTACTTGACCTGGTTTTTTTCCCAGTGATGTAGCATGATCCCTGAGAAAAAAAAAACTATCAATGAAAAAATACATGTTCTAGTCAACTTATGTAACTGGGCATTGTTCTCTACTTAAATTGCACTTCCTCCAACATCTTGACAAAAACTTCTTCTGAGCAAGCAATGTTCTTTTGTGGGATAGCCTTGGGGGATATCATTGCCTCTATCAGTTACATACTTTGGAATTTTGCAGAATGCGCTAAGGATTCGAGCATACGTCTCCTGTCACATGCTATATTTCGCCTACTACATAGCAACAAGTATGCAATTTCGGATACACCCTCACCATTGGAGATCGAGAGTGGGTTAAGAAGAACCCTATAGCTCATCAGGAAGGGCCAGTTTGGAGGTAGGACGTATGACAGCCATCTAATTCCTACATTTTCGAAGTGATTAATGTTCAGGGATGTCTCTTTTTCTGATGATGCTTTTTGCTCATTGGAGTTTTACTTACACAAAATGTTTTGAGGGCTAAACGAAAAATGATTGGTTCAGAGAGACCGCTTGGACCCACCTCCTCTAGAATCTGATTGGTTATCTCTCTGAACCAATCATTTTTCTTTCTGCCCTCAGAACATTTTTATGTAAGTAAAAATTTGGAAAATGAAATCCACCTTCTGTCTCAGCATAATTTAGAATAGCACCACAAACTCAAAACTCACAACCCAAAAGAGCAGCCCTGCCCCCTGCAGCCAACCCCAGCAGAAACATCCGGGCGGCCTGAGAGCATCTTGGAAGGAGCCCTGGCTGACGAAGCCTTATCCCATTAGGGCTACTCTGAGTGCTAATGCTTCCTACCTACTGCAGCCTGATTGATCGTCCACATCGATACTCCTCTTTATGCCTTCAGATTTCCTTAAACCCCCGTCAACATAAACGAGCTTGGCACCTCCCCAAGGTAGGTTTTGCTGGACATTTGCATTTCATTTATCTACATATTTATCCAAAATGACATACATTTTTGAGAAGGGAGGGTCAGCTAGTCCCTGGCATAGCTGGGGCTTGCACAAGGGTCCAATGGCAAATATGGGATTTGAACCAGTGACCTACTGATCACAGGATCAGGAGCTTAATTCTCTATGCCACACACACAAAGGTGATTCTAGTGATTTAGGGGGCCCTCCATCTCCCCCTCCTCTGACATGGTAAAATTTATCACCCTTATATTACTGTGAGCGTAAATTAATAATATCAACAAACAGAATATAATAAACACAAATAAAGCAGATTCCCCGTTGACGTATACTATGTAATCGGCTGCCCCCGGGGGCCCCCCTCCCAGCTGGGGGCCCCAGGCCACTGCCTGCCCTGCCTATCCTGTCGCTGTCGCTGCGCTTCTGCACACACCTCCCTCCACCGACCCCCCCCCCGCCACAAGAAGAAAGAAGAGTCCATTTTAGAGGAAAAAGTTCCCAGACACCCCCCCATCTTCACAATGGGAGCTTCCTTGCAGGTTCCATGCTGCGTTGGTGAGGTATCTGCCTGGTGACTCATCATGGGCTCATTCTGAGTCCTTATGACTGATGGGGTGCTGTTTTGGGACACATAGCGTTCTGCTTAAATCATGGCAGTAACCCGGGAATTTCAGAAGTGCCTTTTTAATCCATTCCAGTGCGGCTCCACGTCTTTTGCTCTTATTTGAAATGTTTAAATTCCTCCCGAAAGCCAGTGGACGCCGTGCTTGATTGAACGGAGCCAGGGAGGGAAACAGCTGTTCAATACGATCCATGGGACTTTTAAACCCGGAGAAAACGCCAAATTTAGAAGAAGTTTTTGTTTCTAATTTGCAGTTAATATTGACACATCAAACCAGTAGGGCTGTGATTAGCCACAAAATCAGCAGAGCATGGCTTGATTTTTTGTGTTTTTATTCTCCTGATAAATGTGCATATTAGTGTTATCATTTCTACAAACATTTTGGCTTTTAGTGGAGTGGAAACATAAAACCCATTTGATTACTGGGCCTGATTTCCTGGCCATTTGCCGTTGCCAAACTGAGGTGTTCATAAGAGTCACAAATTAAGTAAAATAAACGAAAAAGACCCCAGATGCGAAGTAGCGGTGCCCAGTGTTCCAGAGAGCCGTCACTCCAGCACCAGCATGAGCAGCATGGCTTTGGGGATCGCTTGGGGTTTCCCATTCAAGCGCAGGGGCTCCAGCGTCCCGGCAGGAGACTGAGGTCTGACCCACTGTAATTCACACGACCAAATCAGCGGGATGCAAGTGAAGGTGATTTAAAAAGTTGAGACCTCAGTTTGTGTAGCGTGCAGCCCAGCTCAGTAGGGGGCGCTCAGCAGCCATTCCAGGGGAAAGATTTTCTATGGCATGGTGCAGGTCGAGCTGCCCCTGCGGACGGGGGTGCGGAGGATATAAGGGAGAGATTTAAAGAAGAGCAGAGACAAACTGAGCTTCACGGGGATTACAGAGCACGTCCGACGCACAGCGAGCGGCTGCATGATGGGCGTCCCTGTCACTTTAAATGGGGTGTCCTTCCACAGTGCGTCTGTGTGTGAAAGCAGCAAGGACACACAGGCACACGCTAAGCAAGCTGGTGTCCCTCACGCTGCCTGGGATCGGGGGGCCCAATCTGACGGACAACCATAGAGTTTATCTGTCGGTACATTTTTTATGACTGACATATGGTTATAGCATCAACAAGACTAGCTTTACCCGCGTTGGAGGAGAATACTTTATAAGAGTTAAGGCCCGTTTTCATGAAATTTGGCAAAGTTTATTTAAGTGCATTCAGTTAAGACAGACTTCAAAAAACTACACAGAAGCATGAAAGCTGTTTCTGAGCTTCACAGAAAATGAGCAGGTCAGATTTAAGCTGTGGATTTTCAGTTAGCAGGTTGGGTTTGACTGCTGTGGGAGCCGAACACTGATTGCCACAAATCAGACCCTTGGAAAGCATATATATGGATCGCCTCTGCTTTAATGGCAAAAAGGTGCAGGAAATAGTGTCTTGTTTATTTTTTCATATGTTTTCCAATGACTGAGGAAGCTTTTCTGAAAAGCAGCACACAGTATCTTTGGATTTACCTTCCTGTCGTCCAGATTTAATGCGCGGCTCATTCCTGAGCTGCTAAACCCTTCAGCGAATCAGCATGCGGTAATAATCCTCATGCTTCACCCTCCAGGTCTGCTGGTGTTTACGAGGCTCTGTGTTCAGGTTTCGGCCTGAACACCGAGGAGCTGCACTCAAAGGAGACATCACAACCGTTAACACCAGCGGCTCCGGTTCGGCACGCTCGCTCAGCGTTTACGTTACACCGCGTGGGAAGAGGCTGTCGCGGTGCCGCAAAGGCACACCCCCGCTGCGGGATTCCCCCTGGAACGCATCGGCATCGGATTCAAGAATCCAGGCGAACCTGCACTAATTTCCCCACCTTCTTTAGCAGCGGGGGCCTGCTGACAGGTTTTCCTCACGCCCTCGCAGGCCAGAGGCTCACGCCCCCCCCCTCAGCCCAGAGCTAAAGATAAACCAGGTGGAACGGGAGGAGAGCCTTCCCAGAATGCACGCTGCGCGGGAGCCCAGGTGGTCTTAAAAGGACATTCACAAACGTTGCCAAGGTGACAGGACCTCCTACGCCGGCTAAATGGGAAATTTGGCATTCCGCTCCGCGCAAAACTCTAAATCTGGTTCCCATAAGAGTTTCAAGAGCTGGCGTTAGAAAAATCTACATCTCTGATGGGTCTTGAGGTAGCACGAAAAAAGGATTGTAAAGTGGCCAGATTCTGGTGTAGGCGATTCACGCACATAGGGAAGTGGTACGAAAGTAAAATCATACGACGGTGGCAGGATGACGTCCTTCCACCCCAAATATCTGTGCTTTACATGCATTTCAGCGCTATGTTTATTGGTGATCCCAAATCTCTTATAGTGTCAGTGCTGGATTTGACAGTGAAATCAAACCATGAAAACTCTACATTGAAGCAGGGAGGTGGCTGTTTTTATAGAATAGGGGGCTTATCAGCGACATCCATCACATACAGAGTGTTTAAGAAGCTCTCTGAAGCTGTACGAAACTGTTTACAGATTCGAAGACTCATAACACCTTCCGATAAAACAGATCGCCCCGATTAGCCTCCGATAGCATCTTTCGAGCCGACTTACGGCCATTCGTCAACAAGCCGCTGTTGCGTCACATGCTTTGCAGCTTAAATGGTGCATGGGCTGCATCGCTCCCTCATCCGTCCGCGATGTTAACCCCGAGGTGTGGAAGGAGGTGCCGGGGGGGGTGGGGGACTCCCGGGGTCCAGGGCATGAGCGAGTCGTACGGTGCAGCGCGGCGATTTACAGCCAGAGGCACCGAGGCAGGAAGAGCGGCCTAATTCCCACCGGATGGAATAACGGTGATTTACGCCGGTGAGGGCCGGCCTACGTTTCGCTTTAATGGCGGCCTGACTACCCCTCCCCCCAAATTAATAAGCCGCAGGTAGGAAACCGTTCAGATAGGAGTCTGGAGACCCCGTTCGCCGCGAACATTCCCCTCCCGTGTATACAAGCAGGCCATTATGTTGTGTATTAAGATAAAGAACACAGAGATAAATGGGACCTATGTGAGACAAAGGCCTTCCTATTGCCAGTGTGGATAATCTTCCAGAAAAGCCTCTGTGTTTTGGCAAATTGCACCAGATTCATCTATCAGGCATCTCCTTTCATTATCGAGTTTCCGCTGGCCGCGGTGGAGGCGGGGCGGCCTCGGCGGAGGGGCCGTCGCTAGGATTTCAGGTGCTGGCCTGCCGTTCTGGGGAACAGGTGTCCCCTCTGTCTGCGGGCGGCATGGCTCCGCGAGCCGAGGCATGGGAAAGGTCAGTCGCCGGCGCGGTTCCGGTCCGGTGGGCGCGCAACAGAGAGCCGTTGATTTAATGAATGCGAGCGGATTGGCAGCAGAAGCGCGCGACCACGGCGGGAGGCGAGGGAGGCGTCCCGTGCGGCTGCGCGTCCCGAATCGCCGCCAACCGCGGTTTGTTATACAAACACAAGACGTTTAAGAACAAAACCAGCTAATGAAATCAGTCAAATTCTGAATAAACTCTACGAAAAGTATTAGATCATGATATGAAAATGAATCCAAAAGCGAACGCAACGCAAGCTTGTTAAAACAGAAATGTAAAATACTACTACTACTCCTAATAATAATAATAATAATAATAATAATAATGGCCAAAAATCAGCAAGTACCTAAGAGCTAATGATTGGACCCTTATTACAGCTCAGCAATCTTATGCAGCAATGATGTGAAGTCAGCTGAACGGCCAGTTTATCCCATCACTGGGTTTTTCCTTTCCTAATGACATGGGCATATTCCAGGATGATAAGCTCAAGATTCATCAGGCTCGAGTTGTCAGGGTTCAGGGAGCAGGAGGAATCATTTTCACACATGAATTGGCCTCCACAGAGTCTTGACCTCAACCCCATTGAACATCTTTGAGATGTGCTGAAGAAAACTTTACGGAGTGGTTCAACTCACTGATCATCAATACAAGATCTTGACAAGAAATGAATGCAAATCTGGATGGGAAAAAACTGTTGAGATGTCCAGTGTCATCAGGTGTATGGAGTATATAGATGTGAAAAAGGTGCTCCATGCAAACTGAGGACGGAGTCAGAGGGAAGATGATGTCTGTGAATCGCAGGAATCCCTCTGAAATACAAAAGCATTCGCTTTCACATGCTTGGGAAAGTAGCTATGTAAAGTGGTCTCTACACAACAGTGTGAGCTTATTCTCCCAAAACAAACCGCCTTGTAACACAATCGGCTGCACATTCCTGAACCACTCCATGAAGAGAAATATATTGTAGCAATTGACCTTGTTGGAATTATTTAGGATCTGCTGCTAATGCCGTCAGTGCACAGGTCCAGCCCCCCACCCCCACCAAAATAAAGGAGAGGTTATATTCTTTACCCACCGTTGATTTAAGCTGGTCATCTGTTCAGTCACTGTGCCATTAATTTTAACAGAGTGGGTCTATGAGCTCTGCTGGTCTCACTCTCCTTTATTTATGAGACAAATAGCACCAGTGCGGCTGAAATACAGGAAGCAGATATATTTTATAGACAAGTTTCAAAGGTGGGCAGGAATGGTGCTCTTCTCCTCTCAGTGCGTCTGTGATTTTCTGTGTTTCATCTTGAGGTAGTTGATCACAACCCAATTAGGGCACGGCCTGAGGGATAAGCATTAGCAATAAGCTTTAGCCATACATCATTGGACACCATGTTACCATTGGACATGGCAATAATACTATATGATTTCATTATTGAAACATATCTCTGGTACCTCAGAGCTTGTAATTATTATTATTATTGTTGTTATTTCTGTTGTAGTTATTTTTGTTTTTGTTGTTTTAATTTGGCTCACAATAGTATACCGTGTGACCAGTGCTCCTCTAGACAAGTTGAATTCCTAGAAAACTTTACACAACATCACCCTCCCCTCCCCACCTTCATGAGAGCCACAGTAAACGTAAGCCATGTCTATCCATCCATCCATCCATCCATCCACCCACACATAATGCAAATCCATCACATTTTGTTGTGAGAACAGCTTTTGTGTAAAACTGTTGCTTTACTGATACTCACTTGACATTTTTTTTTAATTCTTGGAGATGTATCATTTTTAAATTTGCATTTATGTGCTAAAATGTACACAACTCGGTGCTCCATTATCTGGGCATGGACTTTTCTGCGAGACTGGATATTTCTTGCTTTTAATGTTTTTTAATTTTGAAAACGTTTGCATCGAGTGGGACTGTTTCTTTTGTGCTAAGACCCATTCGCTCAGAGATCACAGCACATCCATAAACATTAGCGAAATCACCATCACTGTCGGCAGGAGGCAAAGGGCTCTGGGCCCGGGTCATTTGCAAAAGTCATTAAACCGCTGGGTCCTAAAAACGGCACAGAGAGTGATAATATATGGGTGGACAGTCATTAGGGGCCGTCGCTGGCTCCTCGAGGATGGTTTTGCGCTGACCCACACTCCAGTATTTTGTTAACATGAGCCGCCGCTCCTTTGATGCTGGCCTCCTATGCAAACAGCGGTATGGTGTGGGGCTCCCCGCGGACCCGCCGGGGGGGAAGCCGCCCTGAGCCGCTCATAAATCGCGGGCCGGCCTCTGGCCACGCAGTCGTTTATCAGCCGCTTGATATTCCGGATGCAAGCAGAATAAAACTCCGCGTTTAGGGGTTTAGTGCTGTGATGTGTCACGCAGGACACGTAATTACTTTATTCTGTGAGCGAATGTGTGTCTTTGTGCCGTCGTACGTCGGCCGGCGCGTCCGCCTGGGGATGTGCAGAAACGCAGCCGCTCATCGGATGCCGGGTCCTGCGGGAAGTGCGGAGGGTTTAGAGCTGATCTCCCGCCAACCGCCTCACTGCCTCACCGCCTCACCGCCTCAGCTCGGGGACTCATTAAGGAAGAGGGGAAGCCAGCTGGGCTGGGAAATTTATAGTGATACCAAAACTAAATCCAACCATAGTGACCTGAAAATGAAAAAAATGTGTATAAACGTATACAGCTCTGGAAAAAAATTGAAAGACCACTCTTAATCAATCTGCATTTTTAAATCCTGGTTTAATTGTGGCTCTGCTGGCAGAAGGCTACGCTGAACAGCAGGTTGCTTCCAGGTTCAAAATTTCTAAGACAGCAGTACACAAGAAGGAGGTGAAGCAGGAGATAGTGGAAATGACCAATAACCAGCCAGACAGTGGGAAGAAGCAACTTTCGAATGCCAGAGATGACCGTCAACCTATCCTGCAGTGCCTCATAAATCGGAAGATGACCTCAAGTGACCTTCATAAGGAATGGGAAACATTAAGTGATGTGAAGTGCACTGATAGCATGGTTAGGACTGCTAGGACTCCTAGAAGACCATAAAGACCTATAAAACTAGGGAGAATCCATTCATCAATGAGAAGCAGGGAAGAGGCTGCAGTTTGCAAAAAAAATGTATATTTTACAGAGGCACATACCCATAAACTGAGAAATGAGTGAAACCGAAAATTTTACACTTTTAATTTTATCCAGAGCTGAATGTTCAGTGCCACTTTCATCTGATTCATTCACTGTTCCCTGATTCATAAGGCTTCAGCATCTAGACACATTTGCTCATTTTATTATTTTGCCACAAACGGGGTTATTGTGTGATTTATAATTATCATGTGAACCATGGAGAGTTATTAGTGATATGGAGCCTCTCCACCTGCGGTCAAATCCTGCTCGGAATCTGAATCAGAAACTTTTTATTATCCCTGAGGAAATAGTTTGGCAGCGTCTTGGAGGTGCTGGTCTCTCTCCACCCAGCACCCAGTTAAAGATGCGCTAGCCAGCTTCACTTGCCTTTGGCCAAAGACAAACATAACTAAACAGGAGTGTAATCAGAGGAGCGCCCCCCAGTGGGTATGATCTGCGCCTGCACTCCTCAGTACAGGTGGCATTTATATTGACTTTACCTTAAGCATGATGTAACAAACACAGATTTGACTCTTTCCTGAGATCCTTTGGTATTTTTCTCAGTCGCTCTACTGGACCCATTTCACAGAAATCCAGAGCTGATTCCATATTTGCTAGTTAGTGCAAGTTTGTGAAAATCAGAGCAGTATAGAGTAGTGTTACTGCTCGCGGTGCGCTCTGGGAGAAGGCCCCAAATCAGAGCAGTATAGAGTAGCGTTACTGCTCGCGGTGCGCTCTGGGAGAAGGCCCCAAATCGGAGCGGTATAGAGTAGCGTTACTGCTCGCGGTGCGCTCTGGGAGAAGGCCCCAAATCGGAGTGGTATAGAGTAGTCTTACTGCTCGCGGTGCGCTCTGGGAGAAGGCCCCAAATCAGAGCGGTATAGAGTAGTCAGCCAGCATGTACTCCGGTTTGTTCCTGTGTACCAGATAGACACAGTTCAGATGAACTGGAAATTCTGTTTGCGTGTCTGTGGGTGTGTGTGTGTGTGATAAAAACTTATTTTGATGTTGTGAGGACCATTGTTCAGGTCCCCACAAAGATCTGTCAATGCAATCAAAAAACTAAACATGCCAAAAGTCTCAGATTTTGCTTAGTTACTTACAGCAAAGGTTAGGGCTGGGTAGGTGTTAAGGTCATTTTGCTTATAAATGAATGGAGAGTCACGACAAATATATAATACCAAACCTGTGTGTGTGTGTGTGTGTGGGCCAGGTATACCTTACCTTGTGGGGACCAAATGTCCCCACAACGTGATGAATACCCATTTTTTTACCTTATGGATATAAGGGAAAACTCTATTTTATAAAAATCGGTGACTGCTATGAAAAAACTGAAAATGCAAAAACTCTTGTATCTTGCTTGGTTACTTGGTTATGGTTAGAGCTGGGTAGGGGTTAAGGTTGTCATAGTTAGCATTAGTATTTTACCCATAGAAATGAATGAGCAGTCCCCATAAAGATATGATTACACGACTTGTTGCAGTTGTGGGCTGGGATGGTGGTGCAGGGGCTAACACTGGCACCACTGGGACTTGGGTTTGAGTCCCCATCATGGCTCTCCATGTGTGAATGTGGGGTTTCCTCTGGGCGCTTTGGTTCCTCTTCTAAAAACATACTGAGGCTAATTAGAGTTACCAAATTACCCATCGGTGTGCATGTGTGAGTAAGCCCTGTGATTGGGTCCCTCGGCTATGTCTCACCCTCAAACTTGCTGCTGTCATTTTCTATTGGACATATGATTGTGTTCAAGAGATTCAAGAGACAGCACCTCATGAGGTACATGTCCACCTGGAAGTGCAACCAGGGCTGAGATGAAATGAACTCCTGGTGTTTAGTGATGCACGGATAAGTGAAACACGGGAAGTTGAAGAGATGGTTCTCAAAAGGATCCTGCTCTCAGGAGGTTCAAGTTATGAAGTGAAGCACATGACCAATAAGGGGATTTCATCAAAACTGGCCTTGAGTCGTTCGGCACTCTGTGTATCTGGCTCTCAGACTCTTGCTCTGTACCCATGACCTCTATGACTGTGATTATCATGCGACCATTTTGGCTCCAGACTTTCCTGCCTTACCTGCTGTCTGGCCCCAGAGTGATTTGGCCTCTGCACAGTTGTTTGTCATTATTAGGCTTTTCAGCTGATGCCTTTCCAGTTTTTGGAGGTTGAGACAGATTATCTACCTTTTCAGTTGTACTTCAGCACATTGAGCACTAGATCATGCTACTTTCACTTTACATGTTGATGAGACGCTTACAGTGCTTTGTGAAGGGTTGTCCTGGGTTGTTCCCTGCCTTGTGTCTGTAGCCTCCTGGATAGGCTCCGGAAACCATGCGACCCTGAATAGGATAAGCTATTTCAGAAATCAGGTGGATGGATGGATGGATGGACAAATGGAGATGCTTTCAGAGATGGATGGATGGATGGATGGATGGA
>JAODJU010000033.1:20247577-20273116 GCA_026776725.1 Gnathonemus echidnorhynchus
CCTGCCCCCCCCCCCCCCCACAACACGCGTGGGCACGTTCCTGATTGGTCACTCCCCCGCCCCCCCGTGACACAGCTTTACCCTCCCGTCTCCGAGCTAAATGATTTATACCGAAGCGGGGGGGGGGAGGTTGGGGCTTATGGATGATGATGTGAGACACGCAACAGTCTCAGGTAAGCTGAGCGTCTCCTCAGGTCCGGGCCGCTCGTTATCTCCAAACCGGGGTGGGGGGTTGTCCTCCTGCCTCATCTTCAGCTCGGGTTACCCGCCAAGGGAGCACCATCACGGAAGGGCCACCTCGGGCCTGTGGGCTTATTAAAAGGTAATCAGGTTAATCCCGTGCGCTTGGGGGGGGGGGGGGGGCTGCAGGGTACTGACAGGCCGGCCCGCGGACCACCGTGAAGACGTCAGTGCCTCTGCGCCTTTGAAGTCGGGGCAATTAGTCGGCCACCTGATATCCCATCAGCTGAAGTGCTTCTCTCGGGTCGGGTCGGTCTACCTTGGGGTGCTAAGGGGTGCAGCATCAACACCACCCCCCCAGTACTACAAAAGAACCAAGAACATCCAAACTAGTCTCCAGCCTTGTACCTATTGCAAAATACTTTAGGGTGCATCCTCCTGGGGGGGGGTCAGTCCGGTGGTGTTTACTTCCTCATGTAGGGAGGTGAATTAAAGTGTGCAGCAGGACAGGCTGATGCACCGGCGGATGAGGGGAGGAAAAAAAGCTGAACACGGCACACGGGTGCGAGACGACGTCAGGGACGGCACCGGATGCTGGAACCTCTGGGGTCCGTGTTTAACAGGAACCCCGGCACGTTTCCCTGACGCTTTTGGCAAAAAAAAAGAAAAAGATGACTGATGGTTCAGGAGGAGAATGTGCAGATGAAAGGTAAGACCCAGACTGCTTCTGCCCGGACCTCGAGGAAGTATAGAGTCAATGGGATCTGAGGCCCACATCATTTTTCAGACTTCCGTGTCACCCACCGAGACCTCCTGTGGTCTTATGGCTGCAAATTTTGCAATTTCCTTCAAGACAACAAACAGAGAGAAACAGGACACCATCCATAATGACATCTTATTAATCAAATCCTCTTCACACAAGTCGCTCTTTCACAGACATCACGTTCAGACTGATATCTGTGAAATTGGCAGACAACTGTGATGTTTTTTTGTCTCCGGTTTCCATGAAATTACTAAGAATCCCTCCTTACATAATGCCATCATACATACATCCATCAAGGTAAAAGCAGGGCTCATTTTCCAGAAAAGTTTTGCCTTTTAACTTATTCAGATATGACCGTTCGATTCACTCAGAAATAAAAGCTGTGTACTAAACTGCATGACAGTGCGGTCAGCAGGCTGACTGAGCGATCGGTCAGGTGCAGGGTGTGAGGAGGCTGGTTGTGCACCTTTAGCGGTCAGCAGGGTGACCGAGAGATCGGTTAGACATACAGGTTAGGAAGAGGCTGACCACTGCAACCCACTTGGCGGCACTAATGACAATTTCAGCTTTTTTATTCAGGATCTGCAGTGTGATGCAGCTGTTTAACCAAAAACTCAGCATCAGAACCAGTAACACGGACAAACTGTAGGATTCTGCATCAAATTAGAAGCTTAAATCAAAGTCTAAACTGAGCAAGTCTAAACCAAAGGAGCTAAAATGTAAAAAGTCTAAATAGAAGACAATAAAAAATAAACCACTGCATGGAGCGTCACTGTATTTGTACTTGAATTTTAACTGTGTTTACATAATTTACAGTTTAAGTATAAGTTTAGAGACATAAGTTGTGCAGTGTCTTTTTCACAGGAAGTGTGATCTTTGACAGGAAAGAGCGCACAATAACGCGGGTTCGATATCAAATAGCAGCCAGCTCGTTCTATGAGTAAGGCACACCGGGACGTGGCCTGGAGCCTTTGGTGCGACGCCGTTTGATGTGCCGGCCGGGGGCTCTGCGTTTGCGTCACACCTGTGTACCCGTGCCCCGGATCCCCCAACCCCCCCCCCCGGCACGGCGACAAAGGGCAGCTCCGTGCCGCGCCTCTTTTGTGCGGGAGAACAATGCAGTGGCCGTGGGCACTTGGATCACTTCGGACCGCTGACAGCTCGGGCCTCGGGCGGAAAGACGGCCGGGGAGGGATACGTGTCTCACGGCGGTGAGGAAAAGAAAACGAGACAAAGGCTGAGATATTTACAGGCAGAGAGGGGCTGAAAGGTAGCATGGCCGTGAGAATGTAGGCCCTGGGGGATGGGGGGGGACGTGCTGGACGAGAGGCTAGGGGGCGCTGGGTTTACACGCTCTTTGAGACACAGAGAGGAGAAGGTGCAAAAGCATGGGGGACATCAGGGCCTAATACAACACCAGGTCTCCGAGGCTAGGGATCTGTGCCGGCAATCAGAAGGTTGCCAGTTCGAATCCCATGAATGCCAGAAATGATTCTACTCCACTGGGTCCTTGAGCAAGGTCCTTAACCTGCAACTGCTTTATCCTGGGCATGACGTTAATCTACATCCAGCCATGCAAACAGGTCCTCCAACTTACAGGGGAAACTTGGGGGGGGGTGACAGGATTGGTACTTCAGCCACCAGGAAAAAAATTTCACGCGGTTCCACTCCATTAGAACTAGTGTGGTGCTGAGGTATCACCGGCAGCACGGCTGCACTCAGGTTCCCATCCCTGACGTGGCTCATCGTGTGGGGGGTGCGGCCACGTGCTGTATCAGAGCGCCCTCCTTACCCTACCTCTCTCAACGATAGTGATAAATCAAGAGCCAGTCGAGAAAACGTCCTAAAAAACCAACTAATTATCTCACACTAAATAAACAAGCTGCTTACTTATTCACTGCATGACGCACTGACACACCTGACCCCGAGTGTAACTGTTTTAGTCACCTGACTACATCTGATTCCTCTCAAAGTCGTAAATGTGATACACAGTAAATACATGTGTGATTATGTCCGACCAGCACTGAGTCAGCATGTAACAGACACGGACAGGAAACACGGCTCGTACACGGATGCAGACAGATGCCTAGACGTCTGGTCATTGTCCAGCTGGCCTAGCAGACGAGCCGGAGCAGCTCGGTGAATCCCACGCACTTCAGAACCACGACGCTGTAAAACCGGCCCGACGGGCTGATGAAATTGCACACATGCAAGCGGTCAGGACAAGTCCACTTTCAGAGGGCAGTCACAGACAGAGCCATGCTTGAGGAACGGTCTACACCCGCCCCCGCACACACTGCCCCCATACACACCCCCTACAGCAGCAGAGGTCCCAGGCCTAGGAGCATCAGGGGGTGGGGGGGGTCACTGACAGTCAGTCGGTCGAGGCCCCAGAGGGCGGGGGGCATTAGGTGAGCCTGACCGCGAGCCTCCATGTCCATCCACACCCCCCGGGCCCCCGCTGCCCTCAGAGGGCCCCCGCCACCCCGCCCACGGGCCTGAAACTCAATCGGCCTCCTGAGTGAGACCCCTGTCGTCTCCGCGACACAGCAGGAAGTCGCCCACGGGGGGCGCCAGGCCCACGTGCTCTTCACCATGACCTTCAGCCACAACCCCCCCGCCACGCCCATCCAGATACACTGCTCAACACGGCCGGCAGAACCAAGTCACGGGTCCGAGTCAAAGTCAGATCCCGCAGACCAGCGCAGGTCTCCCGGGCCGGCTTGCACGCCCTCGTCTCCTCCACTGGCCCATGCTGTCTTGGCCTCCTTTAGCTCGTCTGCTTTTCAGATCAAGCTCCCTCCAGCGCCCTGCCGCCCCGATTAGCCGCGCGCCGTGATTCAGCCCTGAGAAATGTAAACAGGGCCGCTGGCTGCTTCGGTGCTTGCTCTTGGTTGTGGTCGTGCTTTTCCTAGGCATACATTATTCCGGAAGGATCATGCGTGTTTGGGCTGCCTGTGGAGAGCTGTTTAATAACCTCGCGTGATCATTCTCAGGCCCCACACTCTGGGGGAGGCTCCAAGGTCCGCTATGTGGGGCCTTCGCTTAGGGGGCCACACTCCGGAATCTGCCCTCTAGGGCCCTCGTTCTGGGGCCCACACTCCAGGGCTTGCACTCTGGAACCAACACTCCAGGGCTCTCTGTAAGGGGTCCACACTCCGGGGCTTGCGCTCTGGGGCCCAGACTCCAGGGCTTGCGCTCTGGGGCCCACACACCGGGGCCTGCGCTCTGGGGCCCACACACCGGGGCCTGCGTTCTGGGGCCCACACACCGGGGCTTGCGCTCTGGGGCCCACACACCGGGGCCTGCGCTCTGGGGCCCACACACCAGGGCCTGCGCTCCAGGGCTTGTGCTCTGGGGCCCACAATCTGGGGCTTGTGCTTTGGGGCCCACACTGTGGGGCCCACACTGGAATCCAAACCACAGCAGTGGATAGCAACCGAAAACACACCCTGATGAACCCTGATGAAATATGCAGGATGTACGATGTCGAGTTTTCAGGAAAGGGCTGTGATGACTGGGATTATTTTAAAGTGGATTACTTCCCTGCTTAGGCATTTCTGAGGAATAGCAGCTGTATTAATTAAAAGCTGTAGTGAGGAGTGTAATAGTAGTTGTTACCAAAATACATAATCTACTTAAGTATAACTAATCCATTTAAATCCGGTCATTGTTCAAGTGCAATGTTGCATTTCTGTGAAGGTAAATTAAACAGCCTTTCCGGAGTACAGCACTTCTAGCGGCTACCCCAGCAGCCTAAGACACCGCCAACTTCAGAAGGCAATAATACATCATCATTTACGCAAATGTCTCTGGAAGAGACAACTGGAAGAATAAACACAATGTTACGAGTTCCTTGATTCATGAAAACATAAAAGCAACAAAACAGATAAATATAGGAACCATCCAGGTTTTTAAATATACACTCAATGCATAAGCAAGACGAATTTTAAACTTTTTTTTTTGTTCTAACTCCAAGTATCATAAAGGACAGCTACACGCACTGGACGGCGTTCAACTTACAGAATGAGTCTCACGAAAAGGTAAGCATATACTGACCTCTGCTGGCCGATAACCGAATAACGTCACAATCCTCATTTGCTATCACTTCTGCTGGAGAGAAACTAAAGATAAGGTGGGTGTTAGCAGAGTCCACCAACTAAACTGCTCTTCATGATGTCTGTGGATTACTAGGTAAACTTAACCTCTAGTGACGTCATCATAACCCTGAAAAACAGTGGAGTCGTTCAGTGCCGCGTTTGTTATCCTACTCTGCCACACAGCAAGGTGAGGGCTCACTTTATTGCAGGGTTTTCACACTCATTCCTTCCAAGTTAATTCTTTCAATATCTCTATACGAAATCTGAAGCAACAAACTTTGCCATGATAGTGTGGTACATTTAACCAATTTATCAGATGCTTTTTTTCCATAGTGATAAATTGCAATTCAGAATATTCCCTTGGATTCAAACCCACAAGCATTGCACTGCCAGTGTAATGCTTTACTTGTTGAGCAAGATATTCTTCATCAATCCCAAGGGGAAATTTATTAAAGTATTTGTGTCAGAAGTGGTACAGTAGTACATTAAGTGCCTGTCCGAGTGGGAATTGATAGCTTCGCCTTCAGGCACTGTGACCTAACCTTCTATGCTCTTGCGGTGGAACACCAGGCCACAGACATCTCCCAGCGCCACCTGGGGGGAGAAGATGGCACCTCAGCCAAACCTCCCCCCCCGACGTGTCTCGGTTTGCTGCCCAAGCATTTCAGCGTTAGTAGCTGAGGTCCACAGCAGCTTCAGTCAGGCTGACGGCCATGTGTATCCCACAGCCTGGAGACCCTAAATATCCCATCTCGACCCACACGCACCGAGCAAGACTAGGATTTCATCACACTACGCTGGAGATGTGAAGGGACAACACCACCAATTATTCATTATTATATACTCAGTGGCTACTTCATAGGACAGACCCAGCTCGTGCTGCGTAGGACACATTCTGAGATGCCTTTACACAGACCACTGTAGCTCTCTGCAGCAATGCTTGGCTCTAAGGAGCCTGACCATTCTCCAATGACCTCTCTCATTAACTGGGTGTTTTCCACAACAGAAAAGCCCCCGACTGGATGGTTTTTATACTCTGTAAACTCTAGATCAGGGGTGTTAAACTCCAGTCCTGGGGGGCCAGAGCCCTGCACAGGTTTTGGTTTACCCTCATTTATCACTCCTGATTCAACTCCTTGTGCTAATTACCACACAGCTCTTGAGCTGAATAATTTGTGGTGGAGCAAGGGAAGAACTAAGCTACACAGGGCTCCGGCCCCCCAGGACTGGAGTCTGACACCCCTGCTCTAGATACTGTCATGCAGGGTTCCCCTATTCCAGTCCTGCAGGGCCAGAATCCAACACAGTTTGCCGATTTCCCTGCTCAAACACATCTTACTCAGCTAATGATCAGGTTAAGTAGGTGTGTTTGAAGAGGGAAATCTGTAAACTGTGTTGGATTCCTGCCCTCCAGGACCGGAACTGGGGATCCCTGCTGTAGTGTGTGAAAATCCCAGGAAGATGCTGGAACCTCCACATATGGCACCAAACACCCTTTACAGTCACTTTGATTGATCGCATTGGCCTATACAATGTGTAGCTGAACAGTAAGCGAAGCTCCAGCCCCTGACTGAATGCTGTATGTATTCAGCTGCAGATATACGATTGGCTGTTTGGAGGATCAGCCTGTTTACCTCAGCAAGTGTATCCAACAAATGGATGAAGTTAGGTGAATTTGGGCCTCTCCATTTTCCATTTCCGTCTGTGTGGGTGTCCTGCAGTGGACTGGCATACGGTGACCAGATAATCCATGTCAGGGAGGACACTGAGCTACTGAGTTTTACAAACTACTTTCAAATACAAAGGCTCCTGTGCTCGGCTAAATAGTTCAGCTCCGGTGCTTTGACTGGTTTGTTTCCTTGACTGAAAGACTGTTTCACATTAGCATTAGTGACACATGCATGATTATAGGAGACTGACCAATCAGCACACAGCAAGAACTCTGTGCTCAAGTGAAATCCGGGTCCGTTTAATTGAAATGGTAATTTACAATTCCTGTCCTAGCTCAGAGTGTCCTCCCTGACATGGATTATCTGGTCACCCTAGACTGGCATCCTTCCATGAACTTCATTCATATTAATACAGTTCGCAGAGCAAGTTACCGTGACGATGAAAGGCCGCAATGTCCTTCTCACTCTGCTAGTTTCACTTCCCTCTTCATTAAAGGCACGGCCCTTGGGATTCCGGGAACTGCTGAACTCATGTCCTGTGTGCATTCGCGTTTTTATTCCCGCTGCAGCACCGTATTTGATGGTGAATGAAGTCCTTCAGAGTTCGGTGCCACATTTGGGCACTAGATGGAGCTCTTGGCGCGACAAATTAGGCCACCGACTAAACATGCATCTTGTTTCAATGGGTCTCCAAGCCCTACCGTAAGCATGAAGGACGTAAAATACACTGGTGCATTTTTATTCTAGTACATATATTAAAGTGATTTTAAAAGACTTCCTTTTATTTTCAAATGCCAACCATGTTGGGACCCTGAGCAAACTGACAAATGCAGACTTTTCCGGAACCTGCACGGTACGTCCAGGAAGTGGGCCAGAGATGCTTTGGCTTCTTTGAAGCTCCTGGGCTTTTCTGAAGGCCTCTTGAGGCGTATTTAACACAAATTACACTCTATTTCTAGTAGTTCACTACTAAACACAAACTGGCATAGAGGAGTTGGAACGTGCCGGGGTGCAGCGAGAGACGAGGAGCAGCTGCTCTCCTGCAATCTCCCGATGATAGCAGCCGCTCAGACGGGCTTTTTCTGTGGCCTCTGCGTCGCTCACTGGCACGTCTTTGAAACACATGGAAAAACACGTTTAAAAGATGTTTGGGGCTAATTAGATATCAGGATGCAGATCCTATTAACGTTCAAAGAATCCCATCACTGCACTTGCTGTGTCTAGACAACAGGAGCGGGTTCAGTCACAGCCAGGTACCCCACCCCCCTGGAGTCACAATCACTTATACAGTGTCACATTGTCGCAAGGCAGTCAGGACTATAGAACAGCACTTACGACATAAAGACGTCAATGACCGAACTTGGGAAACGTTCACAGAAATTCACTTATATACGCCACAGCAATTAACACAACTAGAAACATCTGATAACACGGGGATTCCACGTGGGGTAGATGAGGGGGCGTGGCACACATGCAGTTAGTACTGCAGTATTATGCTGTTAAGATCCAGTGTAAACGCAAACCACCAGTGATGCTGTAGGGCTGCACAGTGACAATACAGACAGGTGGGTAAATAAAAATAGACACCCTCAGCAACAATGAAAGAGTTTATTAATAACATCTCATAACCAAGGCTGTTATTAACTGAGTTGTCAAATGTCGGCACAGTCTTACGGTAAATGGTCACACTTGGTCGTGGTCTGACCAACACCATGGTCTGATCATGCAAACTCCTCTGCTTACATTCTCCTTATCATTCTTTGTTTGTGTAGAAAATTTCTATAAAATGTACAGCTGTAGCATTAACTGAAATTCAACAGGGAAAGACAGTAGTACTTAGTATTGACAAGTACGCTGCAATTTCCTGGTACACAGTTCACACAATACCCTGTATAAAAACCTTGTATAAAGGTATTTAGGGCACAGAGAAATATAGAAAAATACACTACATGTACACAAACAATCAGTCGTCCCACTGAGCTCCAATGATTTTTTTTTTTTTTTTTTTGAAGTATTTTTGGAAGTTTATCTTAGTGTAAGAGTTCCGTCTGGATGCATCATTCCTGGGTGCTGCTCTTCTGATGTGATGTCAGATGAAGGGCAGAAATCGGGCTCCTGACATATCCACGCTTTAACCATGAAGCAGTTCGCACAGGTAGGTGATGACAGCGCAGCGTGTGGAGGTCTATGCTGTGGCTCCGCATAGTCTGGAGGACGGAGAGCTGTCCTTGGTGTCCTCCGGTCGACCAGGGACCATGAACGGCCACGTCTGATGAGAGCATCGGAAGAAGAAGGTGTAGGGTTTTAGCAGAATGGAATGAGAAGGTCGACACTCTTTAAAATGAACCAACAGGTGTTTAAGTGTTTCGATCCACGGAGATTCAGTGTATAATCCAGTTTTACAAATACAAACCAAATCGAAGTAGCCTGCGAATGCACGAATATGCTGAAACATGCGTGCAAAACAAAACGCTGCTATAAATGTAAAATTTGTGTCAATCTGCGTTTTTCTTTACAGTACTTCGCCAGTTAAATTTTGCGAGACGCGACGCGGTAATTAATGGAATAAATGAAGTGAATATAAAATGAATCGGGGGGAGCGCCGTACCAGGCTGCCGGGGGGCACTAAGCCGCCGTCGTAAGCGTCCTCCCGCAGCAGCTGCCGCAGGTGTGAGATGTAGCTGGAGGCGAGGCGCAGCGTGTCCAGCTTGGACAGTTTGGTGTCCGCCGGCACCCAGGGCAGGCTGGTCTTCAGGCGACTGAACGCCCGGCTCAGCACCCGCATGCGCGCCCTCTCCCGGGCGTTGGCGGCGTTCCGCTGTGACTGCCTGCCGTCGCCTTTGTCCAGTCGGGCGTCCCCCGTCCCCGCCCTGGCCCCTCTCTTCTTGCAGCTCTTGAAACGTTCGCCGGTGCTGATCTCGTCCTCGGAGCTGTACAGCTGCCCTTTAGCCCTGTCCCGTTTAGACCTCCCGTACTGGAGATCCAGCCTCTGAACGGGCAGCTCCTGAAGGTCTTCAACATCGCTTAGAGATCCTGTGGACATGTCAGCTTCGCCAGTCCTCCTGGCCAGGAGAAACACCTAAAGCCTTCTCTCTGCTCGACTTACGTAAACTGATATAATTATTTCTCTGTCAGAGGCATTAGGTTTAATTTTGCAATGTGTACCATTAGGGCTACACCAGGAGCAGATATCTGAAAATATTAATCGATATTGGCCAAGTCGCAGTTTATGTGTAGTTGAGGAAGTGACCATCAGATAGCCATCAGACTTTAGGCCAGTGGATTTTAATCACACGGCTAATAGAAACCCGCCTTCTTGCGAGTGTGACATGTGTGATCCCAGTGTGAGGAGAGAGTCGGCGAATTTAACTGTACAAACGCTGGCAGGTGTTCAGTTGTTTTTTTGGCCAGGCTGGGGGATTTGGTGACGTGTCTCCACCCCTAACATTTTTTAACACTGGGCACTGGAGCGAAAATCTGTAACGTGGGAAATACGTGCTGCTATGTTCAGATTATCAAGCCGCTTGGGAGGCTGGCGCTAGAATGAAGGACTGTTAGCAAGTCAGTGTTTTTGGCAAATTAGCGCCTATAAGAAGGCCGTGACGCAGTGATTACTCTGCGTCATTCTGTGCAGTGAGGCGAACTGGGCCAGTTTGTTTTGTGACAGTGCCGGTGTGCAAACTCATTCTTATATTTACTGTATTTTATTAATACATCTTAACCATCTTTGCTGCAGCCCAGTCCAGAAAGTACTGAATCATCGCTGAGAAAAGCATAATTGATCTCATTTGTCACACTCTGAGATTCCCTCAGCATTTAGCCATTTGGCTGTGATATTTATTTAAAATGGCACCAAGCGAAGGGGCTCGGTCTGTGCCGGCCAGCCACACGGCTCTCGCAGGCCCGTGTGACATCAGCCTATCAACACACGGCTCTCTCGCCGGCCCGTGTGACATCAGCCTATCAAACGCAGCCAGCGCTTAGTGCATTTCACAGAGATATACGCTCTCTCTACGCGCAGCGCTCTTTCACACGGGGGGCTTTGTGCATCGGACACAGCTGTCAGCGTGTCCCCTTACATCAGTCGACCTCGCAGCGCTTGGGGGGGGGGGGGGGCAGTGGGGTCACTAGCCTGGGAAGGCAGGCCTGTTCAGAGCATAAACGTGCTGCAGATGCTGATGACGGACACAACAGCAATGTTTACCATCTCTCAGGCCAGGCGTGTGCGTGGGTCCCCGACAAACAGCACTAAATATTAAACCAGCGCATTCCTTATGTAGGATATGCTAACACGGCTAGCTAGCTACGATCCTCTAACTGTATTCAGTATCTATTTATTTTGTTTTGAAACACCTGGGGGTGAGGGGATGGGGGGGGCGCCAAAGTAACTTTTTGATTGGGGCCCAAGAAACAACAACCCCCCCCCCCGAATAGAGAGGGGTGCCCCTCTCCTCAGGACAGAAAACAGTCCTCAGTGCCTCAATGTGGCTTCACACTTTTAGGGTACTCATGCCATTTGGGTGATATTCTTCAGTACTGGGGTCTTTCTTCCTGTTCACTCCCAACATCCTGTACCCTTGGTTTTATATTCAGGAAATATCTCATACCTGAGGTATACGAAAGGGTGCATAAGAGAGCATGATGTGTATATGCATGTGTGTGTGTGTGTGTGGGTGTGAGTCTCGCATATACAGTTTCATATTCTTCTTACTTTTTTCTTGTTTCTAGTGTATATCTGTTTATTTTACTGTGTAATTTATAATTTATAACAGTTCCACTAAGAAATGCACCTGAATTTCATTGCATGCACCGCAATGAAAATAAAGAAATTCTATTCTATATTACATGCCTGAAACACTTCTGATGTCAGCAATGACGCTCATGTATCAATTTTCATTACTACTAATCCTGCAATCGGTAATATTGTCTCCTTGGAGGACCTTCGGTGTGTCAGGATTGGGAGCGTTATTTCCCACGAGATCCGCTTTTGGGGTATCGGCCAAACAGATGCCCCCAGGTGCGTCTGTCATCACGGAAGGGTTGTGTGAGGAGAATTCGTGACCCTGAAAATCTGTGTTTCCAAGATGGGTCCCAGATATGTGCCACCCTCAATATGAGCAGTTAGTATTTGAACTACAGATTATATCAGAGTATACAATACTCACTCACTATCTGTAAGTATACACTGAAATCTGGTAAAAGGATTAAATGCTTATTTTGTTGTTCTTCAATAATGCATAGCATGAGTAAAGTGATTTAAAAAAAACGTGAAGCAATGAAACATTACATTCTCGTTACTGTGGCCTGCAATGAACACCCTATTATGCAGTCCATCCTTCAGTAAACTCATCATTGGTTTTCAGCATTGTAATCCTGAGACGGGCACTAATTGTGTTTTTTAATCAATCACGCTGCTTGTTCTTGGAACACACTGCACCCCGCGGTGACAGCAGCAGCGACTGCGAGGCCTCAGCCAGTGCAGAGCGCCTCAGACGGCTGTGATTAATTGTACCAACTCATTAAGCTGTGCGAGCACTCCCATTCAAGTAGACTTTACTTTCTGAAGACATCCCAACAGGATTGGTCAGCGAACTCTAACCTCCTCATGGGATTGGCCAGATAACTACTACCTTTCCATGGGATTGGCCAGAGAATTTTTTTTTCCCAAAGGCCACTTGGCATCAGACAAAAGCTCTCATGTAATAGATACGACATGGTGGTAAAGCCATGATCCAGCTCACGCTATCAGTCAGCTGCTGGGGCCAGAGATCACTGCAGCCTGGGACCAAATGGATGGGGCACCTCGTTCCACATCTTAAGCGTTTCTGTTGATTGCTGTTTGCCGTGTGCTTGCAGCCTGGTTGTGCTTAACGGCAGAAGTCTCCCTATGATTTACGTGGCAGGCAGAGAAGAGAGCAGCACTTTGGGCCTTACGCGGGACAAACTGCAGCCGCTTGCAGTCCTGCAGAATGTCACAGGCGTTCGGGGGGGGCGAGTCCGGCACGTTTGGGAAGTGGGGCTGTTTCCACACTTCTGTGCATTTCGACTTTGTTCATCAGAGTAGAGAGAGGGGAAACAGGAGCTCATTTAAAATGCTCGCAGGGATCTGAAATACCCACTCATACCTGCTAGCCTTGAAAGGCAGTAAACAGCGGGGCTCCGTGATGTCGCTTGGTAAGCTGGATGACATCCACTCCGCCCTGAAAATTCCCAGCCAGCCTGACAGCTATTCAGTCCCTTTTAATCTGGATGAAATTGTCATTTTTATTACAGGTTTGACCCTTGGCCAAAGATTATCTAAAGGCACAGCTGAGAATCAGGCCGCAGACATTTTGAAGGCCTGCCAAGACCATTGGAGGGTTGGGGGGGGATCTCAGTGAACCTGTTTGTTATTCTAAACCGCAGCCTAAAACTGTCAGAGGAGGAATCGCACCAAACTGGGCCCTGTATTGACCCGGCTAAGAATAGAAGACAGCAGTTTCCCTGGTCTTTGCTTATTTTTTTATCCCATAACTGCATTAGCGGTTGGAAGATGGATGGATATTCCTCCACGGTGACAAAGCATATTCAGATGAAGAGAAAATTGGCCATCTCCCCCGATAGTTTCAGACACATAAATAATATTTCCAGAAAACAATCTAGGATGTAATAGCAACACATCATCTCACCTTCGTCACTCCTGTTGAGTGCAGAGAGCCATTTACTGGAAGGTTCTTTAGACAAGGTCACAGTGTATTACACCTGCTGTCAGGTACGGCTGGTGGGAAGCGCCTGTGATTTACCATCAATATGTCAATATATGCAATATTTACTAGGGAGCCCCACCCATTTCAGCATAGGTCTAAGACAGGGGTCCGCAACCTGCGACTCTTTTCACGACGATTGACAGATTCACATTTTCATGTCTTAACATATTATGATAATACTTTCGTAAAGATAAATAGTTTATTTATGGGTTAATGTTATTATTTTTCGTTTAGATACTTCTTTAGCTATATGTGAAAGGGGCAGTCCGTCACATGCTTCTGTTATGTCTTAACTGCATAATTTACATCTTCTTAAAGTCATTCGCTAAAACGAGATTACGTCTCTGGTTAAATGGTATACTTTCCAGAGTTTTCTTAAGCACCTGGATGTACACTTCAACGTTTATTGGGATTCCTAATTCTTTCATATACTTTTTGTAGTAAATCATCACCACGCCAGCTGAGTTCAGAGTGGTGAGGACATTTTGCACTGCTCAGTCAGCAGAGTTACAGTACTGAAGTGGAGAGCGAAGAACAGACGACTACAGAGCCAAACGAAAGGAAGGATGAGGGTGAAGACTATTGCTACAGAACTAATCAATGTTGTACTCTTAATCACTTTTGCGCTGTTATGCGTCTGGGTGATTTAAACGGGGATGCCCCCCCCCCCCCCCAAAATAGTTTTTCTATAATAGTTTTTGTAAGTATTTGAACTTTTATTTTTGTGTTATATGCATATATACACATATCACATTAAAAATCGTATCTCAAGTCCCCCTTCTTTACCCATTGTGGCTCTTTGTAAATCTTGGGTGAGACATTTAGGAGAAAATGGCTCTTTGCTTTAAAAAGGTTGCCGACCTCTGGTCTAAGACATGGGGCACTCCTCCCTGTTTGCTGAGACAATCAAAGGTTCCACCCAGGGACACTTCCAAATGTCATGTGCAAGTCGTCACAAGAACAGGGCAGACTTATAAAAGTAAGAAGGTTCTGAGCACATGGTCTGAGGTCAAAGGTCAGCTCTACACTGCCCACACCTGCATGGTTGTGTTTCTGCCTCAGTTCTCTCTGAGAGGAGACTCTGAGTACTCAGTGCTGAGAGGACGCATGAGGTACGCGGCTGAGCAACGCTCAAGCGCCAAGCAGAAACGGGTCAGGCTAACGACGAGACCATGGTACTGAGACAGTGAGGTCTGTAAGCCAACCAACGGGAGCCAGAAACCAGAGCCAAAGGGCAGAACGACTCAAACAGAACCAAATGACACCCGAGAACCCAGATCCCAAAACCCAGATCAAGTGAATCAACTACTAAAACCAAATGGGAAAAACCAAACATCAAGATTGGTCAGGATGAGCTTAAATATGCTTCAGATCAGGTGTGTGTTACATTAGGACTGTCTGCAGGTGGGTGTGGCCTTGGGGAATACCATGGATTCTGGACTCTCCGGAGGTAGAGGAGCAGAATGTCAAAAGTTTGGACACACCCACCCATATAAAGGTTTATTTGTACTTTTCCCTATATTTTAAAATAATTATAAAGACATCAAAACTATAAAATAAGATATATGGAATTATGCATGAATGAAAAAAGTATTAAACAAAAAAAAAAATTTGTTGGGGGGGGCAGCTCTGTGGGTTAGGACTCAGAATGTTGCTGGTTCAGATCCCTGTACCAGCAGAGTGATGCCACCATTGGACCTTTGAGCGAGGCCCTTAACCCCAACTGCTCCAGGGACTGGCTGACCCTACTGTCTCCCCTATGGCAATTCCATGAGGTGGCCTCCTGGGATGCTTCTCCAGCTGTCCTGAAGGAGGTCCCACATATATGCTGAGCTCATTAGCAGGTTCTCCTTCACTCTCTGGTCAAACGCCTCCAAAACCATTTCTACCGTGTTTAGGCCAGGTGGCCTGGTCATGTGACACGACGCCCTATCACTCCGCTTTGCTGCTTTGTGTGTCCAAATTTTTGAACAGTACTGAATACATACATATTTCCATCCCACAGGGTTATAGGAATGAGGGAATATTGATTGTCCAAAGACATATTTTGAATGCTGTGCCAGTGAAGGAGTCGTCATGGGGGTCAGCAGATGTGTAAGTGGGGCTCCCTCCCCAAGATAGATCCTTGTGGTGGAGGAGGCAGAAACGGGGAAAAACAACAAGCAGTCATGAAGCCGTGAAGATGTGAGCGTCTCGCTCCTCATTTGGGATGGTGATTAAGCCCCTGCTGGAAATCAACAGGAATTTCATTTTTAATCAGTACTGCATTTCCACAGCATGTATGACTCACTGCATGCCGAACGCCTGCGTCAGCTGTGTCCTCGCTGAGAAGCTGTGCGCAGCCTCTGCCATGTCGCCCTGCCCAGCACGCGGAGAGGCGCCGACGTCCCTGAGCCCTCAGGAGCCAGCCCGAGGACGGCCTCGGAGGGGGCTATTCAGGGAAGCTCTGTATGGACATCACCCTCCGAAAAAGTGACGCATGGTGACAATCTGTGTCTTTTGTCTTTTCCTTGGTAACGGGACCTACTGAAAAATCATTCTCTGCAACTTCAGACGCTAACAGCTGCGTCTTGTCTTGGTATTGCGACTCCCGCATATTAAATATCATTATTTATCAGTCACAAAACACGCTGCACTCCACAGCTGGACACTATCGCCATTTGTTTGTCACTGAAGTGATTAGAAGTTCACTATCAGTGCATCATCTGCTTGGAGATGAAATCAGAGCCTGACATCATGCTGTGTTTTCTTGGCTTAATACCCGGGCCATTAGAAGTTGCTCTACAGTTACCCATGGCCCTGTTACCCTCCAATTGCCCTCCCTCTAATGTTGGGTATGACGAGAATTCTTGTTAACTGATAACTTGGCATATCCCTTAAGCCATCCCATCCCATAATGCCATGTCCTATAACAAACAAACAAAGCAACAAAATTACCAAGACATTTGGTTCTCTTGGTGACTTGTGGGATGTACTAGCAACCCAAACACCATTTAGCCAGATTGATATGTTGGGAACTCTCTCTGATTGGCTATGTGCTACATGTGTTATTGTCTCTTCTGGAGAGGTATGTTGATTTTGAACTATACTGTCTAGTTGAACCACTCATCTTTAGCAGAGTTATCTACAGGGATCATCTATAGGGTTATCTACAAGGATCACCTTTAGGGTTATCATTGGAGCTCACCTACTGGGTTATCTACGGGGATTACCTACAGGGCCATCTACGGGGATAACCTTGGACACATTGGGGTTAAACCATTTCTGGACAAGGCAGTTCTTGGCTAACGTGGCCCAGGGTATGTAGTCCACCCACTCTGACTAATTGCCAGAAATATACGTTCTTATGAACCAAGCAAGAGCCTGATTCCAACATGATACATCTGGTGGCCAGAGAACATAGAGGAATCAAACCATTCTTGGTGTTGCAGTGTTCCTTTGAGCATCAGGAGGGACAAAATGTGCATGGTTTGCCTGATTATACTTGACTACAAACCATGACAGTCTCAGTTGAATGGCTGGAAAACAATTTACATTGAAGGATGGTGTCATTCTCCAGAGGGGAATGGTCAGTGGTGCCATCCAACAACCATACAAAATGGTGAAATTTAAGAGCACAGTGAGCCCAGCAAGGGTTTCAGCCATTTAGTAGTTTGTAAAGACTGCAGGTTCTTATTGTCCATAAGGACCTTGAGCAGATGGTTTGCACAACCATTGTCTCTATTCTTCAAGGACGAATATCACAACTAGTAGTGCTATGTTTCTGATGTCAGTGTTGATGAAAAGATGGTACACTGGGCAATTTGATCTGCATACCTGTATGTTGCAACAAGACTGCCCCAGTGCTTATGTATGAATCGTGAACTACCATGCTTAAAGATCGAAGCGGATGTGAATCATCTTTAGCTCCTCAAAAATTTTCTTTACCTATGGGGACCATTTTTTTGGTCAGGGCCCTTCTTTTCCAAAGGTTAGATATGTGAGCTAAACTGAATCCAAAAACAGAATGTCTAAAAAAGTGGCAAAACCCAAAAAATACTTCTTGGACTGACATGGCACTAAGCCAGTATTGGACAGCCGTAATTAACTTTCTTGAGGTATATATACAGGGGTGCTGCTAGAGATTTTGGGCCCCATGAAAGCATTTACTGGGCCCCCAACCCGGACAAATCGAATTATGTAACAAGTTTTTAAGGCCTATGTCGCCCAGGGGGCTTTGTAATTCTCCCAACTTCCCCCCCTTTACATTCTGAATGTGACATTCTGCACGCATACATATTGGTTTTTATATAGCCCGTTAGGAGAGAGCACATATCCTAGGAAATAGACTGGTGTAATATGGCATTTTCACAGAATCCCCTCCATGTGAAAATATAGCCAGCCATGCACTTTGTGGACTTGTAGTACATGTTGGTACTTGTCTGACAGATAGAATTTCATTGAGCCACACAATAGCAAACATGTTCAGCAGGACCCAAAAGATGCCACCTAAAATCTAGAGGGCGCATGAACCAAACCAAATGGCATTATCAAATACTTATCAAGACCACTGTTGATGTGGAAAACTGTTTCCACTCATTAGGAGGAAGCTGATGGTCTTATGGTGGAATTCTGTAAGGCTTCTGTAATGTAGGCTTCCATGGCCGGGGTCTTGAGAATAGATGAGGTATAGATGTGTCGATATGGAGGAGTGGAACCTGGATGCATTTTGATGGTCCTGCCGCTCGGGTTTGCAGAGAAATCTGCTGTGGTTCTGGGTTCCCTGGCCTGTGTCTAACGGTAGGTCTCTGTGCTTGTGGCCACGACCAGGGTCAGGCAACATTCAGACAAACAGTGCCGAGTCCACGCAATGAGTTCCGGCATCTTTCCATCAATATAGGTTTTATGGTGCGGCACACGCTGAGTTCACAAACCGCCGATGGGGTGCTGGGCGGCCAAGTCGATGTGGGATGTGAATGAAGGCTGTCTCATGTGGTAAACACCAACAGAAGGGCTACTGCCGCACAAATCACAGTCAGCGGGTCATGGATTTTCCCTTCTTGGACACTTTCAGATGGTCTTCATCAAAGTCAATAGTCTTTACTTCGTCCCATTTCTTCTGCTTTCAACATTTTGACTACAAGTATATATGTATATATGTATGTATGTATGAATGTATGTATGTATGTATGTATGTATGTATGTATGTATGTATGTATGTATGTGTATTGCAGTGATAACTCTGGCGGTTGCGTAATCGTGATTTATTCAGAATCTACTTCTGCATAAATGCAATAAGTTTAAACAGCCTTGCCACCATGAAACATCAGTTGTGAGTGTGACAGGCCATCATTGTAATTAACGTTTTTAATGGACACTGTACAGTAAGTAGGGCACTGGGGAAGATCGCAATGGCCACCTTCTACTGCTGGTATGTGATATACAAGATTGATTCTGTCACCTCCGTGACATGGGAGATATCTGGGTTTCTGCCTTACGGAGAAGACAGCACTGCAAAGTAATGTTTTACGTATTCTGATAATGGAGTTTTTATTTTAACATAATGCATAGGCTTCCTTTGTTTTTTACAGTTTATTTTTGTCAGATTCTTTATCCCTTTTCCTGTTTTTTGACAATAAAAATATTTCAAAGGGCATGGAGTTAATATGCTGTCATTGCAGGTTTTTATGAAACAGCAGGTAATACTATATGTGATATTGTCTGTGTTGTAGGCGTTGCAATCAATCAAATCAATGGCGTTCATTCATTATGTTGTGATGGATTGACATGCAATGCAGTGTGTGACATTTGTTCTGCATTAACATTTTACTGGTTTCACTTAAAGGATGGATGTTTCTTAAATCCATAACTGCTTATCAACCACTGGTCACTTTCTGCATCAGTGGCACATTACACTGGAAGCACCGCCTTATACTGTACTTCTCTGCATATACCCATTGTTCGTCCACTGTAAGCTGTTTACATGTACCTTTCTAAACTGAATTAATGTACAATCTAACCCACTGCACAACCTTAAACAAAGGTGCACATGCATGTGTGTCTATTCTGTCTTGTTCTGTGTAAGGCTATTTTTAAAGTCTCGGATAAATATCATTTCGTTTCCCTGCATTTTTTGAAATAATAATAAAGTTTGCCTTGACTTCTCTTCCCATGCAAGAGACGCACACCGCAGTGTTCCTCCCACTGTACAGTAATTCCCATATTTTGCTCTCGCTCTCACTGCACTGGAATGCTCCCTAATCCTAGGCCACATTCCCATTCGGCCCCAAATCCCGCTGCTCTGGACCGTTTCACAGGAATTCCGCACGTCGGCCGGGATGTCACTGTTTGCGGATCGGCGTGGATCTGCCGGGATATCGGGTTCCACACGGGGTGTCATGTGACCTGACTGCAGCTCGCCACTTGGTCCAGAGGCGTGTTGAATTGTTTTAGGAAAAATCCAATACAACGTGCCCCTTTTGTTTTTTTTTTCTACATATTTCCCACATTAACCTTCAGAAGCAGGAACGATTTATTCCAACACCCATTTGAAACTCTATCTGATAGCATAAATGCAATTCTGATCTTGCTTAGAAACGGGGATTACCATCTGTTAGCACTAGCGTGCCAGCGTCATCTTCGTACGAGCGATCGCTCGGTAGGTGTTTTGCGTGATTATGGCGGGAACTTCCCGTTCATCTGTCATCGAGGGTCTTACGGTCGGCTTTCCACGTCCTGCCCTCAGGCCGCTCCCGGCCTGAGCTGGGACAGGTGCGGCCAAGTTACATCGAGAGGAACTTGTGTTTTCCACTGAGCTTCGTTCCCATGGACACTGGGGTTTCACAGCTGCACTGTAAAACAAATTTGGTGTAACTGTACCAAAATGCCTATTAGAGGGTCCCGTATAGATCACTGAGGCCAATCTCCGCACGGCCCCCTACCCAAAAAAACAAGGCTCTCTGTTTATCCAGTAAAACGATTGCCTATACCAGCCCGTGACATTTAAAATGCAGTGAAAGGATGTCACAAAGAGGTGTGTTAATGCATGTTTATCATCATTCTCTTCTGTAATGTAATGAATTTAATCTATAACGAGCCTCAACAACCAAAGAAAGTATGTTTGTGTTAAATGTTCTGAGAGTTATTCAGCGCGGCATTCTGGGAAACAGGAGGGCTGTGGGCTAGCATGACCATGGCGACTGTTTGGGCTAAAGGACTCTGTCTTCACTTCTCTTAGACTGAGTGCTGAATCCTGTGGCCCCTGGGGACCCCTTTGCCTGTGGGTCTGATCCTTCGCTTCCTACTGCATCTTTCACCAGGACCCCAGACAGGTGGTCTGGAAAATGCGTCCCAGGAAATGCCCCCCACTTTACCCAGACACCCCAGCCTTTACCTCCCCAGATCACACTAAGTGTGTGAAGACTTCCTGTAAAGTGACGAATCATTATACTTTTATTATTATTTAAACAAATGCAGCCCCCTTCAGTGCAGCCAGCAAACACTTGTTCCTGGGAAGCTCCCTCTAGTTGTCCTTATAATTTCACTCGTTTAGTCACGGTGCGCTCTCCGCTTTAATGAGAAGAATTAAATTTTACCACCGTGCCATTTTCTGTAACCTTCAGGAGGGGCGTCGCTCGCAGCGCCCAAAGCCGGCTGTTACCAGTGATCTTCACCCATGGGAAAATGAAGTGCCGCGTCTGGACGGATCTGGACGGATGATGTGGGCCGGGACGGATCCCCGACAGATGTGGCTTCCGCGGCTTATTTTTTTCTTTTACATCACTTGCTTCAAAAGGCGGCGTTGAAAGCCCACAGTCCATCTGCAGGAGCCATGCCAAGGGTTCAATGCCGTGGGAATAAAGGGTGAAACCGCACACAGCGGCGGGGGGGAAACCCGAGGCCCCGTCCGGGCCCCCTTAGAACCTGCACGGGGGGGGGGGCAGCTCGGGGCCCATGCGGGCCCTGGCTGGGTTTTACAGGGCAATACAACCTTTAGTGCTGCAGATGTTTCTCTCTAGACGTATTTCACAGGATTTATTTTAGCGCCATTCCAGGGAGAATACAATAACACAAAACCTGTAGAACAGATTGCATTTATTCAAAAGATCGCAGTTCTTGGTGTGGTGTGGGATAAAGATGAGTGAAATTCAGCCATAAAGATGCACGGTTCGCCCATTCCTGCCTAATGTTTGGTGTAAGAGATATGCCAGCTTGGTTAATGGCCCGCTAATGCTAAAAAACAATTAAATAGCTAAGGGTCATTAGCTAGCGGCCCCCGTCACATGGTGAGTCACACGGCCAGCTCCGAGGCAGCCCGCAGGTGCGTGGTGATATTCTATCCCTGCCATGAATGGCCGTGCTTGCACTGTGAAATTGTCATTACATCTGATCAATGAGTTTCATTTAATGTCACGTCCTCTTCATGGGAATTTCAGCATGATGTTTTAGACCGACGGGCAAACTATCTCGGCCTCATAATAAATTAGAATTATGCTTACTCTGCTCAGCAGTCTGAAACGCATGAATTTGCCATTTCCCAGGGTAGATCCCAGCACCGCAGTGTGCGAAGCTACATGCTAATTCTGTTGCCGTGGCGATCCCGCCCTGAGTTATCACAGTTATTAATTAGTTCTCTATGGTGGTCCAGGCCGCATAAGCCGTCTTTATGAATCTTCCAAGGATGAACTTCACATCCTTCCATAATGCTCACCTGTCAAAGCGCCTCCATTAAAATGTTCAATTTATTCATTCCTGTGCTGAACACAGAGCACTTCTTTTGAAAAATAAATGTAAAGGCTAAATCAAGGACATTTAATTTATTTTTTAAATGAATAAGTTTCACACTGGCGTTTTTCTACAGACTGTCAGTTACCTCACCCCGCGCTCCGATTCGTGTGATATTAGCCCATTGCACACTGAGAAAGGTTTCTGAAGGATAGAATGAGATTTCGAAGTCGCATTCACTTCGCTGAACCTACAAATAAAATACAGAACAAAGAGCTTCGCTGAGTAACACGGGTACCAAGGCTAAAATGTGATGATTAACAGGAGTAACATCACAGACAATAAGTGCAGTCAGTAATTAGCTATGCTAATGGAGCAAGTTATATCCAAACGTGTGAGAACATGAAACGTAAAAAGAGTCTGTCTGATTTCCAGTTTTTCCTTAAGCTCCAGCTTCATGGGGTTAGACAGCTTCGCAGATAAGGGTGTGAATCTATAGCCAGTTGTAGATCCCAGCTCTGTATGATAAATAGTAAAGCTACTGAGCTATCATCAAACATCACTCTGGACTGGGGGGGTGGGGATGCAAGGTCATGATCCTGATCGTGAGTCTAAAGCGCTAAAATACCCAATCCACCCTCCGCTTCTCTTCTTTACAGACACCACACGAATTAAGGAACAGGAGACATGCGTCACTAAACAAACAAGGCGACAGACTGACACACTTTGTTACGACTTAATATGACATTATTATTCGGTAATCTGGGCTGCAGGGACCAAAGACGACTTTCAGGCGATGGCCGAACTGGGCGATATTGTAGGTGTCTGTTGCGAAATTTCAGCCTAAGGGCGTCACTAGGGGGCAGCATTCTAGAGCAGCAATGCAGATACAGCCATCAGACACGCTTCTGGGGACAGAGGCGACGTCCAGCCACATGGCTCCGGCTACTTCTTTCTGGTCATGGCCTTCACCAGAGGCACCCAGCGGCTCCTGGCGCATGTCAACTGGGCCTCGGGGGGGGGCACCGGGGTCAGCTGAGGGCCGTCGTGCTCCTCAGCTTCGGAGGTGATCTCCATCTTCTGGATGACGAGCTTCAGAAGGTTGTGCTGCTTCTCCAGGATGGTAGAGATCTCTTTCAGCCTGGTAAAGACAGCCAGCTGAGGATGGTGCCCATCACACGGAACCAGCACCATCACCACACATCCACTAGGGGGCATCTTTGGAATCGTAACCCAGCTATGTTTACACCTGTCAGCAGGTTTAAACGCCCTTAAGCACCTTGGTGTTACATCAGCTGTTAGTTACTCCACTTTCACATGACTCCAGGAGACGACCGTCAGTCTGCAGTCATAACACCCCCATGTGGTCTGTACAGAACGAGCACCCACCCAAATCTGTCCCTGTATGACTGTACTTTATCATCACTCTGCCTTGATTAACTTTAATGCTGCTTTGATTTATATTCTTTGACTCTGTCTTGGTAATAGATGTTAAAATAAATAATGCACGAGTAGGTGCTTTCCTGCAGAGGTCTGTGGAAAAGAATTGCAGGTTTTCACCTCTTCTCCTGGGCTTAATTAGCCAAAATTAACAGCACACATTGCAAAGTTATTGATATCTACCTCTTGGAGGCCACACACCATAATCAAGGAAATAAATTGTTTGTCAACAGCCCCGTTTTCGTTTACAGTGAAAAAGGAGTCATTGATATGGGAGAATATTTTACAGGGTACCACCAAAGGATGGTGAATTTCTACATGTGCACACTAGAGGGCGTTGTCGGCATTGTCTATTGGGCCCTGAGCAAATCGGGCGATGACATTCATCGTTATTTTTTTCTTTTTTTTCTTGCTTTTGCATGTTTATATTCACGTCTTTAGCCTTTGTGTGACATTTTGGTTCTAGAAGTCAGAGCATGTCCCATATTGACAGGGGGGGGAGTGAAAATCTGATATCCACTGATGCTACGGCAGTAGGTAGTGTAGTGTTGTAGCAGGACATTAGTGGTCCAGCTCCCAGATCTCCTCAAGATGCTGCTTGAGCGATTACGAAACCCAAATCACTCCGGAATGAAGACGCAAGTCTAAATAAGCTCATTAAACATGCAAACAAGTCACACAGGGTGGACAGGGTTCTACTAAGACCTTTCTGCTTAAGTAAAGTGGTTAAATGTGCTTTTTAAATGTTTTCTTACAGAGCAAGTGCAAAGGAGTGTAGCCAAAAAAACAAAGAAGAAGTATGGAGGGGGGGCAGCCTGTACCTGTGCTTCTGCTTCTGCACCTCATGCTCAAGGGGGGTCAGCTGCTCAGTGCTGGCGGACAGCCGTGTGCGCGCCCTGGGGGGTCCCTTATCGGAGAGGAAGTTCAGAGGGCTGGTCTGTTTGAGGGGGCGAGAGGAGGCCCGGGGGCCGGTGAGAATCGCTCGTACCCCCAGAGCGGGGAGTATTATGGAGTGCAGGCTTTTAGAAACGCTTAGGAGGGACCTCAGGCCCAGAATGGGGTAGAGATGATGAAAACTCAAATAACTACCTCATTAATTAGTCTGGATTATAACCCACTGCAGGTTTAAAACATTAACCAGCAGGATTCATGCCTTGATGCAACATCATTCAGATCTTTATTAAAATGTCTGAATGTAAAACACCAGACTGTGTATTTTAAGATTTACTCAAAGTTATACTATATAGACCTGTCTTATTGTGTCAGGGGGAAGGGCAGGTGTCCCCTACCTCATGTGACAGACTGGCATCCTGTCCTGTGTGTCCCCTGCCTCATGCCCTGTGATGGACTGGCATCCTGTCCTGTGTGTCCCCTGCCTCATGCCCTGTGATGGACTGGCATCCTGTCCTGTGTGTCCTCTACCTCATACCCTGTGATGGACTGGCATCCTGTCCTGTGTGTCCCCTGCCTCATACCCTGTGATGGACTGGCATCCCACCCAAAGTGTCTGCCACCTTGTGCCCTGAACTTGCTGGGACAAGCAGCAGGCTCACAGGGATCCTGTCCATCATCAGTGGTCACTTCAGATGGATGGACGTATACTGCTGCAGCTGAATGTACTTTGTCAGACCAGCACCAGTGAGCAAAGCCACAAACCTTTTTGCCGCAGATTCCGTTTGGATACACAGTGAGGGCTTCCTGGTCCACACGCTTCATGAACCAGTACGGCAGTTTCTCCTCCAGACTGGTGTGTAGCTCAATCTATCGAAAATGATGGAGGACATTTCATATCTGCCTCACATTTTTAATACAACATTTCTTAGATGTGAACAGTGTAGACATCATGGACAGTGTGGGTGGTTTAGATTAGGCAGTTCTCAAATTTTTGGTTTCCACAGATCGGTTTACACTGTATGATTGAGGTAGGGTGGCGGGGG
>JAODJU010000033.1:20282982-20299969 GCA_026776725.1 Gnathonemus echidnorhynchus
GTGACAGACCTGTGCAGGGGCGTCTGCTTGGGGCCGTCAGTGTGTCTGCGTGTGACAGACCTGTGCAGGGGCGTCTGCTTGGGGCCGTCAGTGTGTCTGCGTGTGACAGACCTGTGCAGGGGCGTCTGGTTGGCGCCATCAGTGATGTTGATGATATCCTCCACCTTGCTGTAACTGGCCAGCATCAGCTCCACGGCCTCCTTCGCACCCTGGGTGCAGGCGAAATGCAGGGCCGTGGATTTGTCGCACTATCGAAAGACAGACAGATGTGGAATTGTGACATCAACTGCAGAGTCAACTGAAAACATACAGAGAGAGTTGATGGTGCCTATTTTGCTCTGGTTGCTTTGCATTTTGCGCTAGATGGTGCATTTAAAACAGAAGAGAAATCATCTTTGTAAAGTGATATTTAAAGAAGTCTTTCTTTCATTCCGAGTCCATGCCGCTATCTGATTTGAGTGTGGTTTCACAATACTGTGAATTTGGCTGACTGGGAACATTTTTGCATAATGAGCAAACTCTGCTTGGCCTTTGGTTATACATAACCTGAAAACCTTGAGTATAAAGGTTCAGAAAAACTTCCAACCAAACTCGTCTACGCATTGGCCTTTTGTGCTACATATATTCATCAAAATATCCCAACAAGGCATTCTGTTACTTATATATATCTTTTTTGTAAACAATCTTGCTTGAATGATAATAGAAAATTATCAGACAAAAGTCATAAAAAGTGTGGCCTAGTATTGAAGTGTTCTCCAAAGTGCGGTGTGAAGATGAAAGCTTAGCGGAATAAAGATTTACCTGCTGAAGGTCGATTCTGGCCCCTTTGGCGATACAGAATTTGATGACATCAATGCTTCCGCCATGTACGGCAAGGTGCAGGGGGCTGTTGTTTGACTTGTCCAAGCAGTTGATTTGTGCTTCTATGGTGTAGCCCAGCCTTTCCCCTAAGGGGTTGTCACACAAAACTGATCAGTTAAGGAAATCCATCCTGTTCCTGAAACGTCATCCCCCCCAGAACAAGTCAGCACAGGAGAGGGCACAGAAACTGCATGAGCGACTCAGAATTCTGACTATGTATTACGCATTATCTAAGTTATTAGAACGCATACATCCTAAATACCCACGAGAGAAAATTGTGAAAAAGATGAGGTAATAGCTGTGGTAAAACGTGGTGGTGGAGGGATAAATGCCAGGGGGTGAGTAAACGCCGGCCGTGCAGCGTAAACACAGCCACAAGCTCATACCCTGCCTGAGCACCAGCTCCATGGCCCTCCTGGCCCCCGCGAATGCTGCAGCGTGGATAGCGAAGTGGCCCAACTTGTTCTGCTTGCATATAGCGGCGTCATGTATGAACTGAGAGGAGAAACACACACAAAAGTTCAGGGTTGCTCAGGCATCCCGTCCTTCCTTTATAACCAGAGAAGCCCCAACCGGACTCACCAGGCTGCTGAGGGCCTCACAGTTGTCCATGGAGCAGGCCAGCATGACTGGCGTGTTCCCCAGCTCCCCCTCTAGGTTGGCGTCAGTATTGCGATGGGACAGCAGCCGCTGTGTGGAAATAGCGAACACTTTCAGAAACTCACCCTCTCACGCTGTTAGCTCGTGGATTTGCGTTTATTTTAGCCATGTGCCTGACGAGTGACAATCCTGTCGGGGCATGTTGGAAGGTTGGGCAGAAGGGGACTCACGTTGACGAAGTGGTGGTGCCGCAGGCTGACGGCCAGGTGCAGGGGGGACATGAGCACAGCGTCGAGCACGTTTGGGTCAGCCCCTAGCTCCAGCAGGGTCCCACACACTTCCAGCTGGTTCTTCTCCACTGCCCAGTGCAGCGCAGTCTTCCCCTCAAAGTCTTGGGCATTCAGTGCTAAAATGACGGTGTAAATGTTGATTTATTTATTTTTATATAGTGCCTTTTCACAACAGAGTTGTCCCAAGGTGCTTTACATGGATGTGTTGTGAAACATTACAACATCATTAGAGAGAGTAATACAATCCAATGATAACGCCAGCTAGTACCCCTACAGGACAAGGTACAGCCTTTGGGGTGGTTTTCAGGACTGGGTACACCCTTTTGAGATGTCTACCATCAAACGCATCCTGACACTGAGGGTTCTAATCAAGCGCAAGTACAAATATTGGCAGTGGTTTTTTGAAGCCTTTTTTGATTTGTGTAAAGTGTTTGACTCAATTGATTGAGCTGCCCTGTGGGACATCCTGAGACTTTGCAGGAACCCCCGAAGTTGATGGATGTCATGGCCGGCCTGTACACTGCTACTGAGTGCTGTGCAGAGTGGAGGGAGAACCTGGGGTTCACTGGGGGTGTGTTCTTGCTCCAACTCAGTGCTTGTATGGACTGGGTGCTGGACAGTGGCGTGGCGTCCAGCAGTTGTGAGGCATCTGTTGGTGAGATTTACTGACCTTGACTTTTCCGACCATCCTGTGATCTTAGCAGAGCCAATGCAGGATCTGATCGGGGCTCTCAAGAGACTGAGCGAGGAGTCTAAGTGTATGGGATTGCAGGTATCCTGAATAAAGACCAAGATCTAGGCCTTTGAGTTCTTAGACACAACCATCAGTAGTGTCTATCTGCGGGGAGAATGCGACCTCATCGAGAGATTTACTTACCTCAGCAGTGATATTCATGTCTTTGGTGACTCTACCTATGAATTCAGCAGATGAATTGGGAAAATATGAGGGGGTCATGAGGTCGCTGAAAAGGAGTGTTTGGCGCTCCCGAGGATGAAGGTCCAAGTCTTTAGAGTCCTGGTGCTCCCTGTCTTGCTGTATGGTTGTGAGACATGAACACTATCCAGTGAGCTGGGATGAAGACTGGACTCCTTTGGTACTGTGTCTCTTTGGAGAATCCATGGGTATCGCTGGTTTGACTTTGTGTTGCTAGAGGAGTCCCAAATGAGGCACATTACCTGCATTTTGAGGAAGCGTCAATTACAGCACTACGGCCATGTGGTGCGTTTCCCCGGGGGTGATCCGGCTGAGGACCCAAGTGGCTGAACCAGGCTGAGAGAATGCCAGGTAACACTTGGTTGTGGCAAACGGATGGCCATTTCTGCAGTGTGGGACTGGACCATGTGTCTGTCTGGGAGTTCGCCAGCCGAGATCCCGAGGAGTTTTACCATGTGGTGAGTGCGGCATACCCTATCCTGACCTGTCATGCCCCTTTGGGGTAGTTCTTAGGACAGGGATTGTCCTTTGGGGTGTTTCTCAGGACAGGATACACCTTATCGGATGTTTCTCAGCACAGGATACACCCTATGGGGTGTTTCTCAGGACAAGGTATACGTTATAGGGTCATTCTCAGGACAGGGTACGCTCTTTCAGGGGGGCGGGGGGTTCTCAGGACAGGGTACACCCTATGGGGTGGTTCTCAAAACAGGGTACACCCTATGGGATGGTTCTTAGGACAGGGTACACCCTATGGGATGGTTCTCAGGACAGGGTACACCTCATGGGGTGGTTCTCAGGACAGGCTATACCCTTTGAGGTGTTTCTCAGGACAGGGTACACCCTACAGGGTAGCTCTCAGGACAGGGTACACCCTCAGGGTCAGTTGCAGAAGGGGTAAAACTAACTTTAGGTTTAGGTCTCCTGAAAAAGTCACACACAGACCCGAAATCACCAAGCTGAGCCAGCGGTGGCATTGCCACAGTGACTTTGATGCAGGGTCTCACCCTCGGAGCCGGTTGCGTGTGCGAGGAACTGGATGACAGGAGGAATTCCTGCGGAGGTGGCATAGTGCAGGGGGGTAGCACCAGACTCATCTCGGGCACACAGGGACCCCGGCCGGCTTCTCCAGAACGTCTCCAGAAGCTCCATGTTGCCTTGGAGAGCTGCCTGGAATGATGAGCAATTGGCAGAGGGGTGGGAGAGTGGTGGGGGAGCAGGGTCCGTTAAAGTATATTAAACATCAAATTAAATCACATACAAGCTCTGGAGTCACAGAGCTACAAGCTGGCACAAACTTGTGTTGCATGCTGATTTCATCCCTTTCAGAGATTGCTTTTGCTTTGCTGGATTTTGTAAATGTCTGAGAACAACATGCCTCCCACCCCCACCCCCCCCAATGAAGATAACAGATGCTAAGGGGCCAGCAGGTCTCACTTCAAACACAGCTGTGAAATCCAGCGTGGCATTCTCTTCATCCATCACGCACTTGTAGGAGCCGCTGTGCTTTGACTGCTGCTCCGTCAGACGCATCCCCTCTCTCGCTGTGGACGGAAAGCGTCACAAACGGAAAGCTTGTACAGAGCTTCAGATCACCCACACCTCCTATTTGATACAGGATGCATTTATATATTACATTTTAAATTCTGAATATCTCTTTCAGTTAAAATCCCAATTAGAATAAGCTAAGTACTTTAAGTTTGAGTTTGTCTGAGAACAATACGGAATGGACACCGGATGTCATTACTGAGAATAAGCACATATTTAAATGTAATGAGGCTTTTAATGTTGAGGCTTCCCTGTTAAGGAAAAGCAATTACTCTGCAGCAGCTGGATTTTCTTGTGTCTCACTCTGCTGGGATGGCCCCCTTTGGGACGGTTTGATGGGCCTTAGCCACTGAGGAACCAAAGACCAAGTACAGAGAGAGAGTGTGGCTACGTCGCATTTCGGTAACCGCTAAAATATCTGTTGGATGAACAAAAAAAACCAAGCACAGGGAGAGAGTGTGGCTATGTCGCATTACGGTAACCGCTAAAATATCTCATCTAGATGAACCCAAAGACCAAGTACAGAGAGCGAGAGAGAGACCATGGCTACGTCGCATTCCGGTAACCGCTAAAATATCTCTTAGATGGACCAATCAGGCAAGCACAGAGAGAGAGAGCATGGATACGTCACATTCCAGTGACCGCTATAATATTTCAGCTAGATGGACTCAAAAACCAAGCACAGAGAGAGAGAGCATGGATACGTCACATTCCAGTGACTGCTATAATATTTCAGCTAGATGGACTCAAAAACCAAGCACAGAGAGTGTACATTACACATTACGAAGACCACTAAAATATCTAAAGTAGCAAGAAGCTCTGGAGGGTATAGTGTGATCCAACATGGCCTGGGTTTGTTCATTATAATGCTTGCCATGTTTTCCTCTGTTGTAAATACCTAAAATACTGATATGTTTGTAGACTGACATTAGGGAATCATCCGGAAATACAGGATGACGCTTGAAATTCTGATAAATGGAACCTGCATGGCTCAGGAACAATTAACAGTTTCAGACAGATTTTCGAGTTCACAGGTCCAGCCTCTGACCCTGCTCTAAATTGGTGTTTGGGATAATGGCTTCTGGAAAATTCCTTTTAAGGGACTTTGGGTCTGGAGATGATCTAACTGAGTGATGGTCATCTCCATTATCAAATAATCCTATTTAGAGGAAGACAAGCCTGATTTTCATGCTCTTCAAAGTTTTCATGTATATATTTTATATACCATCTAACATGTCTAACAGAGAATAGATTGAAGACGTGTCAGTCATCACTCAATGTGACAGTCATCATTCAATGTGACAGTCATCATTCAATGTGTCTGCCATCAGTCTATGCATTTGTCATCATTCAATGGACTTTCTCCTTCTGAAGGGCATGAGTTCTGGTTAACATCATGCAGCATTTCTCTCTGTAATATGCCTCCAAACAATTATGAGACACACTTGTTCCTCCCATATTATGCAAGCTTACTGTATGGCTCTGATATCTGTTTATACAGTGAAGTTGCTAATTCGCTCAGTGCACGATGTGTCTGAAACTGCAGTCTCACTGCAAGGACAGCATTCATGTTTGACATTTCCTAAGCCCACAGGAAGTCTTTTCATATCAGCAGACAAAAAGTCAACACAGTTGCCTAGCAATTGCAGTGCAAACAGCAAGGATTGGTAATCAGGTTTCATGCTAAACTTTCAGTATAATGTATAAAAATACTCATTAAGGGAAATTTTAATTTAATAGCATTTGCCTCAATTCATGGTTGGATGAAAGTGTTGAGAATACAGCTTAAATTCTGCAGGTGATGTAAATAGTTATTAGTTATACATGTGAGATGTGTAAAGCATGCCAGAGACATGAAACATGCTTCCTTATGTTATCCAAGCATTCTCTTCCACTTGGAACTGGGAGAATCTCCACTTGGCTGTAACAATTCATGCTGCTTATTTATCCCCCCCCCCCCCCCCCGACAAAGTGTCTGATTATACCGGGGATGGTACTGGGGGTCTTGTGTGGTGCCTACGGAGCATGAGATGCTGGACTTGCTGTCCGCGGTCAGTTACACAGTCAGGTTGGAAGATGATATCAAAAGACCTGCACTCCCATACTGCATAAAAAGTAGGAGGTAGCTGGTGGATGGATGGATGGATGGATGGATGGATGGATGGATGGATGGATGGATATAAAACAATTTCTTTTACTCTTTGTTTTACATCCCCAACTCGCGAGTTGTGTAGCTGCAATATATATATATATATATATATATATATATATATATGGGAAGGAAAAAAGAAAATCTCCCCTACTGACTTTTTGAATATCCAATTACTTTAATACATTACCAAAAGAAGTATAACCGGTGCCTCTTTGAAGGGTTAAATTTCACTGTTACGTATTCACCAAGACATTGGTGTGACAACTCAGTGAGAGCGATGGTACCTCGATCAGGATCTATCACACTAAACTGTCAGACACTGCGGTCCCCTTAGTCAGGAACAGCCCCCGTGTGCGGCACAGCATCTAGCGACATCTAGAGACTAGTAGAACTAGAGAACGGTAGAACTTCAAAATGTAACTCAGTTTAAGTTAAATAAGAGATTTGAATACAAACAGAAAGGTGCAGAAGAGGCAGAAGTGTTCCCTACCTGTGGCAGGATGCTGGGATCCCGTGTGAGAACAGAAACGGGGGTTTATATAGCGACACCGACCCCGGGTGTCCGTTTACGCCGGCTTGGGAGGAGGCTGCGCCACTATGAGCAAAATCCCGCGCAGACCCGCCTTCAAAACGCCGGCTTTTGTGACTAATACAGCAATGCAATCATCTAGTTAGACGATTTCAGTGATTTCAGTGCTGCAGCGGCTAAGTGTTGCGGTGCCTTTAAATCTATCACTTTGCGCCTCTTTGCTCTGGGATCCCCAGTTCGGTATCAAGCGCCCGGCCGCCGCCCCCCTTGCCGGTGCGGGGATGCGCTCAAATTAAATCATTAAGACGGAGGGGCTCTGCCACGTCCAGTCACTCTGTAAAGTTTTTATTGCGTTACTAAATTACTGCCGTTAGATAACATAAAGAATTGCCCCCATATAGTGTCGGTAATGGAAGCTCGCAGGGAGGTGGATGGTAATGGGAATTAAAACTACGCCTGCTGTTTATCATACGGGATTGCCCGACAGACAATTAACTGCAAATATGGTGACGCCCATCCCTTAAAGGAAGAAAATACGTTCCTTGAAATTTATGAGGGTTTCTCTTGGAAAGGACTAAATGGTAATCCTATGACGACATAGATTGTCTAATGTTGAACCTAAACCTACACCCTTGATAGGCCTATATACATCTTCCTAAAAGCCTAGCAGTCATCAACACAGCTATGCGTGGCTGCCTTAGTCCTTACTATATGAGTAATTAAAAACCCAATCAATGATTAGTTCCTCTGTGCTCGTGTCTCTAGCTTTAATCTCTGCATTAACAAATTCACTGCTAATATTAAACATACGAACTGCGGTTTTTCCTGAACTTTGGCCCTTGGGAGCATATCAGTACATATCAGTAGAGCTTTTAATAAACCCGACCTCAATATATCATTGTTAATCATAACACATGCGATAGCTGTGTTTGCTTTCTTGGACAAGGCAGGCTATATAAGTGTAGCCTAATATTGTTTCCATTGTTGATCAGAAATTGGAGTTCTATGTAATAAAAATAAAGTTTAACAACGCTCGCACATGCTGCAGGCAATGTTATGTATTGATGTATGAGTATCAGGCGGACTGACATATTGATGTATTACTATATCGCTACATGCTTCAAATTCTCCAAAGTACGAGCTCATTATATAATCGGCGCCATGAATTCTAGTGCCTCAGCTTTTCAGTCACTCTGACCCTGACCACGATAAGTGGTTAGAAGATGGATGGATAGAACGATGGATGGATTTGTCCATTAATTTAAGTTGCGTGTTAGTTTTGTGTAAATTCAAATAGATGAATGTTGGGGGCCCAACCTGGCCTGGTTGTTCCCTGCTTCCGGACCCCACATGACCCTGAATAGGTTAAGCTGTTACAGAAAATGGATGGATGGATGGATGGAGGGATGGATAGATGGATGGATGGATGGATATTGTGGTGAGTTCTATACTGTTCATTAACATCTTAGCATGGATGATGTCACATTAGTATTGGATAATTTTCAAAATATACAGCAGGTTCATTACATAAAATCAAACATGCATTTTGTCTTATGTACACAACGGCGTAGGAGAGAGTTTGATGAACAGCTTAATTTAAATAAGAAGGTTTATTTATTCGGGAGACAAATGAATCCAAAATGTCTTCCTCCGTTGCTACATCCCTGTATGTACATGCCGTGTAGTTTATTTTTTTCATTGTTTTTGTCACGCCCACGAGGCCAGGACCCAGCACCGGGAAGGCGATCGTCAGTTAATCGCTCTGTTTCGTAAAGCTGTCAACGACCTAGGCTCATTGCGAAGTATTGTTGCTATTGTTCTAAAGTGCCATACCAAGCAGTTCTGTCTATTGTTTTCCCCGATCGTCCTGCCTGCTGTGTCCTGCCCTGCTGTTCCGCCTGCTCGGCCTGTCTCTCCTGTTCCATCCACCCGCCTTCTCCTGCCCGCCCTACCTGCCAGCTCCTGTCCTGCTTCGTGTCCCCCTTCCCGTCGTCGTCTCGTCCCATCACTCCACGTAGGACTGACCTTCCTGGACACCGACCTCTTGCCTACCCCACGACCACGACTTCGGATTCTCCCTTTGACCCTGCTGGTTTCTGGTTCGATCATTAAATCAGTCGGACACTGCATTACAGGGTCTCCTCTGTCGTGACTGGACACCACAGATTTAATTGTTTTTAAGACTTACATTGTTCAATGAAATAACAGACTCCGACTACCAGTCAGCCCACTCCTTCCAGTTGCGGCTGCAGTGTCCCGTAACAGGCTGTCATCTTTCACCATGCGATAATACGACTTATACAGTATTAAGTAATGTACCTTAAACTGTAATTAAATGTAGTAGTAGGAAGACAAAAAAGGTTCGTAAATCAAAAGGTGTGCATAAAGTGCAAAGGCAAAGGGATATCCAGGGATTACATGGTTTTTGCTGATGCAAAATGTAACAATGCAAAATGTATGCAAACTGATCATCAGGTGGGAATCAGTGCATATCACTGCTGGTCAGGCAAATCATTACGTGTTTTCTGGTACTTCTGCTGTTGTATCTGCAAGGACGGTGCTGACTCCAAAGGACCCTATGCAAATTGAAATGAGGGAAACCAAATCAAAACTTACAGTGCAGTGTGTAAGTATTTGGACAGTGACAATTTATTATTATTATTATTATTATTATGGTTCTGTACATCATTCATATGAATTTGTGATGTTGTCATTTATTTGCAGTCAAGAATGAATTGACACTTTTCTTTTAGATAATATTAATATGTCCAAATGTTTTTTTGTCCCTTAACACGGTGGGGAGGGGTATGCATAAAATGCTTATTCTGTAATTCCTGCATAGTTCACGCAACATAGCTGTTTATACCTTTAAATTATAACTGACGGTCTGACTGTAAGGATACTTTGAGTGTTTCATTTCAAAATTATTGTAATGGTGTACAAAATAATTAAAAAAATATGACATTTCCCAGAAACTTACGGACTGTTATGTAACTGTATTTATTTCCATTTGACAAGATGGGTGGAGATGGGAGTCAGGGAGAGTCGACAGTCCTGACAGGCAGAGCGGACTGGGCCCGGTTTCTTGAAACCTGCTTAGCGATACATCCTTCCTACGTTCAACCTTAAGTTGTCTCATAACGCTCCAATGTATTCAACAAACAAACATTCTTAGTTAAGGATATTTTTCCTCAAGATATTCTTTCAAACGGTTGGTCTGGGCCTCTCTTAGCTGTCTCTTATCACTGTTGCTCATTTAAAATAAGACTAACATCATTAAGGGTACAGTTTCATAACTAAACATCACTTAACTAAAAAATGCCTGATACATATGATAAAATCGTCTTGTCTGATACATGACTGCAGTTTTTGTTAGGTTTTGTCCTTGTGCTCTGAATGTGCAGTGAATCGGTCTCAGTAATGCGTGGATTTATAATGAAACATAAGGAACGCACTGTTGATTATGTATTTACTTATTAATTGGGAAGGAAGAGGGGGTTCTGTCGCTGTTGCCCAATTTCCAACTCCCCTGCAATGTCCACACCTCTGTTAATGTTACAGTATATCAACATTTGAATTGAATTGAATAGCCCTGAATTAGATGATTCAAGTTGTTAATTTTGTATTTTATTTTTAGCTTCTCCCCAGTTCTGATTACTGTAGTATTTTGAAGCATTCCTGCAATATTATATTTATAAGGAACACCACTTTCTCTCATGCAGCAGTCAAGCAATTGCTGCATGGAGGGAATAATCATTTCTCAAGTCATCGATGTCAACCAATCAGGTGTTCTAGTGCCAATTAAGGTCGCACTTAAGAAGCTCTCCCTTAAGCAACCTCTTAAGAGACTGTTCGGGAAACATACGTAGGAAAACAAATACCTTTCGGAAGATATATCTTTAGAGTCTTCGTAAGAGGTTAAGAGTGACTGTTATTGGGGAAACCGGGCCCAGGGCTGGACAGGACATGAAAAATGGGGAGCTGTGAATCAGACTCACTGCCTGGCCTGTGGGGGGCGCCAGCTGCCGTCTGCTCAAACGTTTTAAGACAAATCTGCACGACCGCTGGACACGGTGGCGAGTGAGGGAAAGGGACGTGACCTGCAAATGTGTGGGATAAGAAAATGTCAAGCCGGCTGCATCGCTGTGGATAATCTCGAGATAATCTGAAACTCGTTAGACATTAGTTAGTCTCTGGTCGCATCACTCCACTCTGTTAGCCGCAGACAGATTCCTCTCCTTTTTACACGCCACTTCCTGTCTCCGGCTCGTAAACCCTTATACAATGTGAAGTCGGTAACGATAAGAAGTGGTCCTCTGTGCCTTCTCTGAATTTAACGCTAACCCTGGTTGCCGTTGTCCTCTTCTTAACCAGTGAGATAATGCACTAATGCCCTTAACGTGGACCCAGAATAGCACACGGCACCCTTGCGGTCTCTGTCATATGTTGTAACCGTATAGACTGTCACTGTACGTTACTCTTTCGTTCAGCGGTATGCCCTCGATCGCAGTATTAACAAAATGAATGTTATTGCATGTTAAGCCTTGCGTGTGAATAATCGGGAAACTAGCATTTTTCATGTGCATTAGCTTGTGTTAATTTAGCAGAATCCACAGTAATATTCAAGTCCAGATAACTAATTTAAGACGGGTTAAACTCATTGTGAGTAATATTAAACAATGAATACTATAATATGTACAATATTTATGTTTTGGACTTAAAAGAATTCCCTGTGGAAATCTAAATCTTATTTTTAAATTATTTTGAAGGCTTTAAATTTTATATTGATATTCATTATAATGTAAACTCGAAATTCAGTTTAATAAGATATTATGCCACATTATACACGTAAAGTCAGTTCAGTATGGCTTATTTGTTATTATATTTTATCATAATATTCTTTATTAAATGAAATATCATTAAAATTGCTTTTATAATCACAGTTAAACACTTATTGATGCTCAAGCATGGCGTTTTACGAGCTGAAGTAAATGGTGAATGTGAAGGTTTAATTAAACCGCTTAATTAACTGAACCGTCAGTCATGCATGCGTGACAGCAGGACGAGTGATTCTAATCACTAACGAGCCATCCGGCTTTGATGACAGTGGGTGTGAGCAGTGTGTAGTGTAGCTGATGACATAAATCCAGTGTTCATCCCCAAGAGGATTCAGATCTACTGATGCTGCTCTTACATTCTGGCTTACATGGCAGCCAAGGTCAAGCCTAAATGGAGAGAAACAATATTAGCCAATAAGCATAAGTACAAATTGACCACAGAGTGTGTAATAGAGCTTCTAATGGGGGCAAAGATCATTCTGTATGGACGTCGAAACTGATCTCGAGATTCAGTCTGAGTCTCAGTGTTACAGGTCATCTGAGGTTCACATCAGGAGCTCCATGCATCACCACATGGGAAACGTCCCTGATTCTGAGGAACCTTTAAACGCTTCAATGAGGCAACATCTCTTGTGAAGCTTACAGCAGCTTCAAACCACTGCTGCGATATTAGTACTGTCAGTAGGATTTGCATATTCAAGATATTACATAAATAGTTTGAAATAAGCAAATAGTATGAAGGTCTAAAGCAGAAAGTAAAGTATGGGATGACAGAAGAGGAACTGCGATGAGCTGCCCATCTCCTTCTCACAGGCCTGGCAATGCGGCAGTTCCTGCACAGGACTGCAGCACTGATTAGCAGGGCTGCACTGGCCATCTGGTGTTCTGGGCATTTTCCGGGGGGCCAATGGATGTGTGGGCCGTAAAATGTACTGGGGGGAGCCTCAAGGTCCAGGGCCGGCTTTTCATCCCAGTCCAGCCCTGCTTATTAATGGCAGTATAATGGAATAAATTCAGCAGGCTCTTCGTCCCGGGGCCTGCAGGAAGCCAGGTGACACACCAGCTCCTCCAGCTTGGGGGGCATCCCGGTTTGTGGGGGCGATATTACAGACACTCGATAGGGGCAGAGAAGCAACAACAGCCTGTGTGAATTTTAGTGAATAGTTTTGAGGCCCAGTTAAAACTCCACGATCAATGCTGAGTTTACAGAGCAAGCTATTGATGCTCAAAGTGAGCACAGGTGTGAATGTGTTATTTTATATTTAAGAAACAACAAATGGCACAAAATCAATAAGCAAAGGTTCTGGTATCGCATCCAGGGTGTCTCTCATCCTTGTGTCCTATGCTGCCTAAAATTGGTGGCTTCAGGATTGATTGTTTCCCTTTGGGTAACCATATTACCACTAAATCATCACAACATCTTGAGTCATCCTCTGGTTTTTGGTTCTGTGCGTAAGATGATATTGAATTTGCCGTGCCTTTGAGTTGACTTTATTGTACATCTTATTGACAATGTCGATACGTATGAATTAGTTAGACAGGAGAACGGCGAAAGAATGATTGTCAGTTTGTGGTGCTTTTTGTGCTATTTTTCTCACTGAAGAAAGAGGAAGGAAATGAACCAAAATAAACCCCTTGAAGGCATTTGCTGATGCTCCTAGCCGACATGCTGAGTGACGTGTTTCAGCAGGAAAACCCGACTCGAGACACCAGAGCACCTGACACCTCTGATGGAGAACATCTGACATGCTTGTTCTCTCCTCCTCAGACCCCAGCAGGGTTCTGGCAGGGTCATTCCGGTCTCCATATTTTCACAAAATTTGTATGCAGCTGTTTCCTGAAGCCTGCCTACAAGAAATTAGGCACGGTGCTGTCTCAGAGTCTGGATAGAGTTATATGATGCAATGTTAGACCTGTAGGGGTCTGAATTGTGTGAGATTAATGGCTTTGGAATGATATTACTGATCTTTGAACGATATTTAATGAGTAGACAGTGATGCTGGCTCCAGGCTGCACATTTGCCAGTTACAAAGAGGCCAGGACGCCCAGAGCAAATGGAGTGTGCTAACCTCACATTCAGCCTCATGACCGGGAATGGCAGCCAGAGAGACACATCCTGTTTGTCGGAAAGTCGGATTCTCGCAGAGGGATAAAATTTAATATTTAATGTATATGAAAGTGAAGGCAGAATATAAATGACAAAGTAATTCCTTTTTTGCAAAAAAATAAATAAATAAGAGCATGATGGCGCAGGCAAAAACAACCCAAATCCCCCCTCCCCCCCCACACCTCCAGGAATGAATAAAGCATCACTCTTCTACACTTTTGCATTCTATCTTGCCCTGGATCTGGATGAGCATTTGAGGGAGGAGCTGAACAGAATCTGACCATCACCGTCACAGCAAACGGCTGTATCTACCAGTTTGAGCTTCAACAAGACATTCAGCTGAAGGATTTGACAGTGAGTGGGCTGCACCTCTAGCCCAGGGGGACAAGGCTGGAGCTGTCTGAGGTGCTGAACATCCCTCTGGCTTGCTGCTGCAGCCCCCAGCGAAACAGGGTCCTCTGCAGGTCAGACACATCGCCGGCAGGTCTGAGGAGACGCACTGATGCCACCACACTTCATGTGTTACTGGTGACAGATGAACCTGCAATCTTAGGAAGCAGTTCAGGGTCATAAGACAAAAGGAGGCAGGGATCATGAGGAAGACGCGATCATCTGATTGCGGCAAGGATTTACTTCACATCATTAGACACTCAAGTGCATCAGCAGGCGGCCTCGTCATCTGCATAGGTGGAGAGATTTACCGCACTGCGATTCAGCAGGTTTACTGCGGCGTGCGGGGGCTTTCAGGCTAGCTGTCCGACACATACATGCTCATACGTTTCCATGCAGCTGGATTCCACTCTGCTCGACATCTTCAAAGACTAGCCCACCCCCACCAGCTCCCACTGAGGCCACACTGCCGGAACTGTAATCGGAGGCAGGCAGTGACAGAGCAGGGTCTCTTCCGAGAGCCGCGTGGAGAGGACTGTGACAGACTCACTCAGTGCGTGTGGATTCTCACCATCCCCAGAACAGCAGTTTGCTGTTTCTGAAACAAGAAGACATGGATCATAAAGGACATGAAAATGCTCTGATAGGAGAGAAGAGGCCTTACCTGTCAGGGGTTGGAGAGTTGGTGAACAGCTGAAGTGAAAGATCACGAGAATACAAAAGAAGAATGGAACCAAAGCTAGAGGAATATAAAATGACAGAGGTGTGAATGGGGGTGAGGAACCTCACAGGCTACAGCGGGCAGCTCACCAGTATCTGCATACCTGCTGTGTTCTGAGGAACAAAGGAGCAGGCCCAAGGAGCAGTTCCAGCACCCTTTCTGGTCACTCTCTACACCCGAGACTTCAGATACATCTCTGGTTTATGCCACCACTGAATGTGGTCTCCATCAGTGAGGGGAGGGGAGAGAAGAACAGGAGTATGGTGGAGAGCTTCATAGGATGGTGCAAAGAGAAGAACCACCTGATGTCAATAAGATCAAGGAGCTGTAGGTGGACTTCAGACTAACCAGGGAACCACGGACAGCTGCAACCTTCCAGGCGGAGATTAAAGAGATTGTTTGAGGCCACAAGTACCTTGGAGTCTCAAGGGCAGACTGGAAAGCCAACATCGACAGAGTCTGTGAGGAAAGCGTGGAGTTGATAGGTCATCTTGAGGAGACTCAGGTCCATGGGTGCGTGCAGCGAACTGCCAGTCTGCCAGGACCCTGATCTTCACTGCTGTTTGCTGATGGAGTAATGCTGAGAGGAAGAGGTCTTCCAAGCTATAGGAGATGATGAAGAAGGCCAGCTCGGTCGTAGAACTGAAGCTGTGTGTAGAACAATGAACACTTGAGCCTCAGATGAGAAGCAAAATCAGCCACAGGATCATGTCCTCATTGTTCAAAACCAAGAGCCTCGCGGCGGTTTGATCGGCCTTCGACATCCCCAGCGGCAGCTAGCTGGGAGGAGTGTCGTGAGGCCGCCATCTGTAACGTAACAGCGGGAGATGTAGCAGAGCCTCCTGCTGCCATCAGTACTGGCTCCTGGCACCACCTTCCCAGGGTGCACTGCACAGCGACACACATTTACCCCATCTTTTATCTATGGTATTTATCTTATTGGCTGTAGCTCCACTAAGTCCTTCAGTCTTTTCAGCTCTTATTTGTATCAATTCTGTTGTATCTGGATCTTACTGATTCAATTTGATCTTTTTTATGTTTGTTGCTCCTTCCTGCATAACCTTCCTTCTGGACTCCTGGAGAAGTTTTCCCCATGGCGGATCAATAAATTATTATCAGTAAATCAATCAGTTAGTCAAGGTTTTGCAATGGATGGACACTAACATTAGCAAAGGTCTGTCTGTAAAATGACTGACTGAAGTGTGATTATTATAATTTGTAGTTTCTTCATGTTCACATCTACGATGTTATCCTGCACTGGCACTCCAGGAGTAATTGCAGAATAGATTATAGGTATTTAATTTTAAACGACACCTTTATTCTCGGACATAACATAAGCCCGGCATCCCTGGGAGGGTGGGGGGCTGATGCATTATTCCTGCCTGGGGCTCAGTGCTGCCCTTGGTGTTTTTAATCTGTCAGTTTGGGGGTCAGTAAGTGTTCAGTTAGGTAGTGTGCTCAACAAACCAGACCAGCCTGGAGGGATCGTTCCGTCCATCCTGTCCACACCGGCCAGTGTTTAATAATGAAAAGTGATAGATATGTGGATACACCCCTCCCCAACTCAATAAAGCAGCTAATCATGTTATTAATGGCCTAAGGGTACACAGCATCAGGACAGGAAGGAGTAGCGATCAGGTGATGCGTCCTGAACTTGCCTGTGGAGGTCTGGGTATTGGGTCCACTCTGTTTCTGACACGCAGATCACCCCCCGTGGTCCCTCCGCACTTCAGAGGTTCTCCTCTCCGACTCACCGAGCATCAGCTCCATCACACTGGACACAGTGACACCAGGGAAAATGGAGGAAGAGACAGGGAGGGCTAAGACGCAAAACACACAGCAGGTGTGGCCAGGGGCTGCCTGTAATGCTCCTACGCCGACGTCTACAGGTCAGTGACTCTCCACTGCGCGTGCCCGTAACGCTCCAACGCCGACGTCTCCAGGTCAGTGACTCTCCACTGCGCGTGCCCGTAATGCTCCTACGCCTACGTCTACAGGTCAGTGACTCTCCACTGCG
>JAODJU010000033.1:20300069-20311231 GCA_026776725.1 Gnathonemus echidnorhynchus
ACTCTCCACTGCGCGTGCCCGTACTGCTCCTACGCCTACGTCTACAGGTCAGTGACTCTCCACTGCGCGTGCCCGTAATGCTCCTACGCCGACGTCTCCAGGTCAGTGACTCTCCACTGCGTGTGTAACATTTAGAGGATGTGAAAGGTAACAGCACAGTCTGCTCATTACCGATCCTTGGAATCGGGCTTTTTCCCAGATCAGCAGCTATGTGTAAACTTCTCTCCTCATTCTTGTTCTGTCCGTGCCTCCTGGGAGCCTGTAGTCCTGTCTTCCAATTAAACGGAGATTGCTCAGGGACGACATGCCAGTGGTCTTGCTTTGAAACTGCTGTTTTTTGTCTGCGGTTGGTCACGCAGATCAATGGGCTTCCTGTTTGCCCTCAGTTTGCTCCTTCACTGCCTCCCTCTCCCTGACCGGCTGAGCGTTGTGCTTGCAAACGGGCCCATGTGTCCCTGCTGGGCCTGCAACTGTAACATCTCTTTCCCATAGGTACATAATAGGAGAATGAATAAGTGTTCTTCAATTCTAATTGTACATTAGCTACTTTTCTTCAGGCAGACAGAAATCTACTTTGTTAAATCAGATTTGGCTGATCCTGAAGGCTCATTCTGGCTCTGTGCCAACGGCTCCCTGGCTCCGGGGCGCATGCAGAGCTGCTGTCAAACGCTGCGCATGACATCGCTGCTAAAGCATCAGCTAATTACTGTCATTAGGTGCTCCTGGTGTCTGCATGGATGGCCTTCATCCAGAATGTTCTGTCTCCTATCCAGATCGTCAGCCTCTCCACTGGCATGTTCATTGTTGTATTATTGAGTCCATCCTTGTGCTGTTCATCCACTTCGATTTTTAACTTCAGCTTTTCTACGCATTCTGTTCTCTTCTGATTTACTGGGTTTCCCCATAATATACAGAAAGTTAGCGACAAATTCAGTGCTGAACTATGAACTAAAGTCCCAGCTAAATACAAATTGAAGTAAACAAATATGTATTTATAAAATCATTTGTGTGTATGATCTTTTTAATAAACATCCGGCTAAATTATTATCTTTCTCTTATCAAATTTTTTATATGTAAGTGAAGAACCATACGGAAGGCTTACTGAAAAATCAATTTTGGCCTCTTAAACTAAGGTGGTCACATGCCAGGTTATTACAGCAAAATAATCAAAAGAAAATTTCAAAAAGACAAAGTAATATTTTGTTTTTGTTTTTTTTTTGGCAAAGCAACAGAGCCATTGGAACCCAAGCAGAGCAGAAATGACCCAGAAAACCTGGTCAAAGAACAAGCAGAGACAGCGAAGAGAGGAGAAGCATTTGTGGATGTTAATGCCAATGAGAATGAGCAGAGTCAGTGAGGACAGGAGCAGCATTTGTGGATGCTAATGCTAATGAGAACGAGCGGAGACAGCAAGGACAGGAGCAGCATTTGTGGATGCTAATGCTAATGAGAATGAGCAGAGACAGCGAGGACAGGAGCAGCATTTGTGGATGCTAATGCTAATAAGAATGAGCAGAGACAGCGAGGAGAGGAGCAGCGTTTGTGGATGCTAATGCTAATGAGAACGAGCGGAGACAGCAAGGACAGGAGCAGCATTTGTGGATGCTAATGATAATAAGAATGAGCAGAGACAGCGAGGACAGGAGCAGCATTTGTGGATGCTAATGCTAATGAGAATGAGCGGAGACAGCAAGGACAGGAGCAGCATTTGTGGATGCTAATGCTAATAAGAATGAGCAGAGACAGCGAGGAGAGGAGCAGCGTTTGTGGATGCTAATGCTAATGAGAAGGACTGCTAAAAGGAGCATTTATTAATTAAGCACTGGTGCCTCCTGAGGTGTTTCGTGAATCTGGTCAACCACTAGGACGGTCCAGCATCCCATTCGCATCAGGCCACCTCTTAACACGAGCTAAAGTCACAGCAAAATGTTTCAGGACATAAACCTCATATTATCTCAACTGAAGCATGACGGTGTCCCTTTGTCACTTACAGTTTCATCATTATATCAGAAATCACAGAGGCTTCAGGGCCTTCCTGTCCTGAAAGGGAAGCTAAAAACATATCCCTGAAAACATGCCTGTTTTCTTTAGGCCTCCTCTTCAGAGAACATTCATCCATCTTCCGTAACCACTTATTTAAGACAGGCCAGAGCCAGTTTGGAGCCTGTCCCAGGATATGCTACACACACACACACACACACACACACACACACACACACACACACACTGACGGAAGATGGAGGCTGCTTTGCTTTTCAGGACTTTCATGAGCAGCTCTATTAACCATCACTATTAGCACTACTGAAATATTAAAATGTGAGATATTAAGATGTTTTCATTTAACAGCCATTGACCGTCCGTCGAGAGCCAGGTAAATAAACCTTAAACCTTTTAAAATGCTCGAGTTGCATGAATATCAAAAGCCCATCCATTAGATGGGTCGTCAGAGGAGCGTGACCGACGCTGAGAAATGCTGACCGGGGCGGGGTTTAAAGCCGCGTGCGGGCACATCACCCTGCAGCTGCCAGCCCAGCGCATGCACCGGAGGTGGGGGGGTGTGGGGGGCGCCCTCAATCACATGCTTCTAATTGACTCTCACTCCCCGGGATCAATCAGCACTTCACTGAGGGAGGGGCGATCATTCAGCCAGTATAGAAAGAGCTGCGGGCATATTTTATATAGGATAGAGCCACATGCAGGTTTAGGCGAAGTGTTCAGCTAGTAGGAGAGCGGCACTGTCACCTTTCACTTCCTGCTAAACCGTAGCCCAAGCTCAGAAGCAGGTCTGAGAGGAAGCCTTTCCTTCCTGTGTAGGGAAGCAAGCCTTGAGCCGGCCTGGTTGTGAAGCAGCTGCACTGTATCTTTCAATTATAAATGCTGCTATTAGCGTTCAATGCGGCTTCCGCTACCTCAGTTCCAATTTGTGGAGAAAAAAGGCTGGGCCTATCTGCCACGAAGATGTCCTTCTGCTGTGGGGAAATGCCCATTTCATCCTGCCAGCTGAAAGTCCGTTGAAATGGCATACTCGCCTCCAGCGGCTGTTTTCCGAGTCTCGGTGACCGGAAGGCGACAGGGTGATTGGCGAGTCATCGCTGCGGTATGGTGACAGGTGTTCCACGTCATCGTCTTCTGCGCCGAGCTCCTCTGAGTTCCTCGGTCCTTGTTAGTTCCTTTCCGTTGCTCGCAGCGAGCTCACAGGTCTCAGCAGACGTCTGTGTGCTTTTTTTTCCTCACAGCGAGCGATTTGGTTTTGCCCGCCAGTCCGATTACTTCAGTAAACACCCCGGTGCATTAGCAGACCCGGCATGTCGTGTGTGTGTGTCTGTTTGCCTACAGCGCCGTCTGAAGCCACAGTGAGAAGTGGCACAGTGGCACGGATGCCAGTATCTTTGGGATAAACAAGTATTTACATCAGCGACTCAGTGCCACATAACTACAACTCTTAGGCGTGGATCGTACCATCTGTGGGGAATGTGGGGGCTGACAGCAGCACTAATACGATCTTCTGATAAACGAGGACAATTTCCTGATGCGTGATGCCCACGCCCCCACATTTCCTGCCTGTGTGACCTATCATTACCCTGAGCCAGAGAATAGATGGGGAGGGAGCTGAACGAAGAGGATAGTGACACTTATTTATTTATTTATTTTTAATGAGCACCTTTTGGAGAAGGGTGAGACTGTGCAGAGCAGCTCCTTGGCCATTCATTCTTATTAAACATGTCACGCTCAGCACCTCCATCCCCACAAGTGCGACGGAGAACATGAATGATGGCCAACAGCCGACCACGAAGGTCCAGTGTTCTCTTTCCCCATGAAGGGCCAGCGTTCTCCTGCTCCATGAAGGGCCGACCTTCTCCTGCATCATGAAGAGCTGAAGTTCTCCTGCTTCATAAGGGCACCATTCTCTTTTTCTATGATGGGCCGACGTTCTCCTGCTCCATGAAGACTGATGTTCTCTTGCTCCATGAAGAGGTGCCATTTTCTTGCTTAAAATAAACCCTCGCCGCTTTGCATTCCCACTGGGTTATTCATATATAATGTGGGATAATAGTTAGTTACAGAAAATATTCTGGTCCAGAACAGAAATATAATGTTTAAATGTAATATACTAATTAAGAAATATATTAATACTGATTTATGTTGGTTCAGTTCCACTCAGTACTCTGTCCTAATGCTCCTTTGCTTGCTTGCATGCTTTTTGCCACACATTCAAGTCACTATCACTGAGAAGCACCAAATGAGAGGGAATACTGGCAGTGAATCAGGCTGGCAGGGAGGCATCAAAGGGGAGCATCCTTAGGTCGTCATTCTTTGAAATCGCAGAAAACTGACTCTGGGAATAATTTACCAAATACATTTCCACTGTAGATGAACTCTGTGGGATGTACTGTATAATGATCAGTTTGTGTTTTTTTTCCTATAACCTTTTTGAGCAACCTGTCAGAAAGGTAGCACAGCCCTGTGAATGCTGTACTTCAGTGTTTCAGCAGAACACACTGCTGTGTAAATGGATCATGTGCACTTTGCATGTTTTTGCATGTGGCTCTGCCTACAGAGGCGTGAAACACTAACGCTCACGTGTGGGCTTGTTTTGACGAGCAGGTCGCCTGACAATAAAATGTCACCTATTTGCATTTGCTTGCCATAAGGTTGTTCACATCCACGCTGCTGTTTACTGTTCATAATAAGTTCCTCTGCTTTACTTAAATAGCACTCATGCCCTATTGATTGTATCTGCATGACTAAGATTGTCCAGCTTGCACAGGACGTATCTGCAGGCTTTTTTCCCTGCATTTTGCCCCCATCTTTCAAGCCCTGTAATAACCATGTCTTGCACTTCCTCTTACTGACCCTTATCGGACAGCCCCCCCCCCCGTCTGCTAATTGTTTTTTGCTTTCTCAAATCTCCTGGGACGGACCTCACTGTCAAGTGCTTCCCCGTCTGACTAAGTCCGACCAGTAATTTCAGATTATTTCAGCTTTCCCTCGTAGAAATGTCAATTCTGTGTTTTAACAAATTCAGCAACATCCTTGTAAGCATTTGCCAAGCATGACCCTGCTTTGAATAAAGCCTCGTTTGTGGTATGTGTCCATTTCAGAGTGGAGAAGCAACGTTATGAGCTGAATTCAGCCCAGAGCAGATTAACAATGTCTTTGTGCATAATAAAATAAGTATGTACGTGAACTGCTACAAAATGTATCTGTGAAAAGGCTTATTCCTCTATAAAATAACATGTATATAAACTATATATAGAGCAATATATATTTATAATATTTTGGCCAGTGGGTACTGCAGGTTTGATAAGCACCCTTACAATGTTCTTTACGCATGAATGGGCCTCTCCTGTTATAAATGTCTGTGATAGGCTGGCCATCAGCCCACAGCGAACCTTATTCACTTCCCTGCAGCCTTGAATAAACAGGTGATTAACAAGCTGTAATTCCACGCTATCTACTGTCTACCCACTTCTGTGTACTGTTTTGTTTGTATATCTGCTATGTTTGTGTGATAGTCCATGACTGCACATATTTTCCATATTAATAATGTCCTGATACACTTTCTTACTTACTACTGATCAACAGCCATGCATAGTTTTGCACCTTTATAAGTGTAGATATTGGAAACACTTTTTTCCCTCACTAAAGCAGAAAAATAACTGCAATTTAAAAAAAAAAAAAAATTGATTGTGACTATTATCACTTTTTAGAATTAAAATTCCTTTGAATTTTGTCTGCCGCTCAGGGATTGGAATCAGATCTTCTACAGCTAATTGAGCTTCATGTATCAAAAATATTGATTTTATAATATCCAAGTAAAGAACAAGCACCAAAACATAAGCCAAAACTCAAGGTCAAGACACCAGCTGACAAAACATTAGACTAGTAGAACTCACACATTTCTGCTTTGACACATAATTGAGGTTCATGGAGATGCTGTAGGACATGGTGTATGTGTTGGACATATTGAAATAGACCAGTCGAACAAATGAGGAAATCATCAGTATACATGATCAAAAACTGTTTTACCATATCTTGAAAAATCTCATTCACAATTTCCTGAAAAACTGAAGGTGCAACCATCAGTTCATTCGGCATTGCTAAATATTCATAGTGCCCCTTAGTGGTAATAAAAACTGTCTTCCATGCATCCAGAATTCTGATAGGTTTATTCAAACTGTGTAGGTCAAGCTCAGTGAAATCTGCCACTTGGCAAACCTGTTCTCGCGCGGCTGTGATCAGCGTGAGCACATAATGCAACCTGACAGTAATTTCATTCAAAGCTTGATAATCTATACAGGGACGCAGACCCTCATCATTCTCTAACACGAAGAAGAAACTGGATGCGGCAGGGGATGAAGAAGGTCAAAGAAATCTCTAACAACCTCATCTATACACTTGTCCATAGCTTCTGACTTGGGAATAGACAGTGGATGAATGCTACTCCGTGGAAGAGAGGCACTCTGAAGCAGATCGATAGCAAAGCCTCAGGAATAGTGTGGAATTGCTTGTTTTGCTGTATTGCTGTAGAGCTGGAGTGACAATGGAGGGTTATAATGTGACATTGTGGGTGTGGCCCACGATCTGCCGGCCCACCAATGGACTCTGATTGGTCACAGTTCATACCTTGCTTTTATTAAAGCAAGCTCATTTTCATTGTATTAGCAAGCAAGTAAGAAAGCAAGCAAGCAAGTAAATTTTATTTACATATCACTTAAAAAAACCTGCATTGACCAAAGTACTGTAATGTTTAAATAAATAACTAATAATAAAATAATAAAATACACACACTTATAAACAATCATCTCACCAATAATTTTAAGGAAATAAATTTCAGTTTAGCTTCAAAAAATCAGAAACTTAAGAAGCAGCCCCAATGTAGGTAACCTATATTCTGTAATGTTACCATGCCCGGGGGGGGCAGGGGGGTTGGGATTGACTTCGGACCCTCAGAATGTTTTTTTCTCCCCACTGGGAAGTTTTTGATTCTCTCCTCTGTTGTCTTTCTCTCTCTTTTCCCCATTTCCTTTGATTGACACACACTGTTGTCAGGTGCCTTGGGGTGCCTATGTTGTGAAGCAGTAAGCTGCTATATGACTGAATTTAATTGAATAATTAAATTCCCCTCTTCGTGGTATGGCCAGACAATGTAATTGTTGTTAGGGATGACATAGTACCAGGGGATCTTTAAAAGAAATTATTATGAGCGATAACATGTCTTCAAAATGTCATGGTCCATTTTATATTGCGAGTGGTTCGGTGTGCTGAGTGACTTGTCCATCTCCAAAGGATTTGCTGTTTAGAGCCTGTACCTGGGGATAAGGATTGATAGCTTGACAAGGTACTTGACAAGATGTGCCAGTTTCTCGTCTATAAATTTCCCTGCCTCACCAGAGTCTATCAAAGCATTGGGTGATGCAGCCGTTAGCATTCAGGACGGCAGCTGTGAACTGCCTTTGGGTTGAGTTAATCAGAGCTGAAATTCCCACATGGTTCTCGACGGGTGCCCTTTTGCTTGTGGAACATTCTGGGCTGCTCGCTAGATGATGTCTGGCTTCTCCACAATATAGACACAGACAGTATAAATATGGTGGGAACATTCTTCTAGAGACGGACTCGGCCCAATTGCATGGGTGCTGTGCAATGGTGTGGGTGGCAAGAAAATCAGACAAGTGACTAAACCTCTCCTAGATGGAATGACAGCTCAACAGAAATAGACATCTGGATGTACTGGTCCAGATTGGTCGTCTCACCCGGCAGGATAATTAAGTCTACAGAATGGGCTATAACCTACATCAATCCAATACAGACCAAATTTGCTCTGGTTGGTTGGTCATGTATAATGGCGATTGTGTAAGGAAACCCTTGCACTTGTCCAGAGGTGTGACAATCAATATGGTTATGGAGGAGAACTTGAAACAGTGTAAATGGCAGCGGATGGAACTTCCAAGGCCTCAAACATTTTTGGCAGGGATGGGGAGGATCGTAACAAGTGCACAGGCTCAATTAACTTTTCTTCCTGGTTATTCAACACAGATTGAAGCTTCACTGGATCTGTCATAACAGTGAGATATTTAATGCTTCACAGCGAGGACTGACATGCACGGAAACATCATCCGAGAGCCAGAGCCAAAACACAAGGCGAGTTCGAAAACAATCCAGAGCAAGACAAAAAAATCAAGTCCAATGAGTGGGCAAGAATCCCAAAAGCAGATCAAATCATAAACGCAGAAAGCCAACAGTTCAGCAAATAGCAGACTCAATATTTCACAAAAAGTTTTACGTTACAGATGGCCTTTTATTACCCTTAAGTTAATTCGGAGATATGCAACAGATTTGTCTGATATTCTGGTAAGGTTGTGCGTAGTCTGTCTGGGTGTGGTTTAGATGGGAGTGGTCTGACTGGGCATGGCCTGACAGGGGGTGGTCTTGCTGGGCAGGTCTGCCTGGGTGTGGTCTGTCTGGTTTGGTTTAGCTGGGAATGGTCAATGCAGTGTGTTATATGTAAGTGATGAGAGCACTGACTTGTGATGTAATCGATAGAGCAGATGACATAGAATGGGGAGTTCAGTGTTATGGATGAAACACACGCATGAAACAAGAGCAAAATTTTAAGCTCATTTTTAAATGAAAACACTGTAAGATACTGACACACACTTTTTGACACAGTGTCTTCATCAACCCTATTCACTAAGCACCACAATGAAGTCTTGTGATCATATTGACTCCAGTTGGCATAAATCAGTAACTGTAGTGTTTATAAAATAAACGTGCAATTAATCAGTGAGTGAAAAGTACTTAACCAAATTATACCTTAATGGGTCAATTACTTCCATTTCCCTTGGAGTCAACAAGTTGATTGAGGCTGACAGTAAACATAGCTACCCCATTCTTATTTTTGTAGTATTTAGTATTTATCACCAAACCCATGTAGCACCCTGAACGGCCATCTTGAAACCAATCGCATGTCGTATTTCACTGTGATTCCCATCTCAGGAGCAGGGGTGATGTCGACCATGGCAGGCAGGCCTGTGGGACCTTCTCAGAGGCATGTTTCTGAGTCAGAAGGCTAAATAATTGTGTTTTCAATCTTATGTGACAGTGGACATATACAGGGGATGAACAATAAAACTGAAACACCTGGTCAATAGTGTTTGAGGTTTCACACCTATATATGCACGGTCTGGTGGCCAATCATTACTGATTGCACTTTCCATCAGTATGAGCAGAGTGTGAAGGTTGAATTAGCAGAGCAATAGCACAGCTGTACATAAAATATTGCAATCCACACAACATATCAGAGATCAAAAGAGGACAAACTGTTGGTTCGCGTCTGGCTGGCGCATCTGTGATCAGGACAGCCAGTCTTTGTGGTGCTTTGAGAGCTATGGTGTTCAGGGTAATGTCGGCATACCACCACAAAGGACTGACCACATCCAGCAGGAGAAGCAGTGGACACAAGAGGAAGTCGTCGGAAAGGGATTTCTGGGGGCTAATTCCAAAAAACATAAAAGCACAGCTTCCCAACTCACTGCAGAATGAAATGCTCTCCCGTTTCCACCAAAACTGTTCATCAGAAGAGTCAGTATTCATGCTCAGGCTGCTATAGCCAAACCTTTGGTCACTCGTGCCAATACCAAATGCTGGCATCAGTGGTGCTAGCAGCGCAATTGTTGGGCTGCAGACAATGTGAAACATGTATTGTTGACTGATGAATCCACCTTCACTGTCTTTCCCACATCCAGGAGAAGCCCGAGCAGCCACTTGTGACATCACTTCACTGGGATTTCACCTGGCAGCCCTCCAATCACAGGCACAGTGTCCTACACATCGAATCACACACCCATGATAGCAGGGGGTTCTCTGCCCACAGGAGAACGATGCAGTAAATTATAACATAATTAGCCAGGATGCAGATAAAAGGATCGATTTCAGGTAGGTAGTTTTCAAGTAAAACAGGCAGTCAGTTCATAAACATATGAAGCTGAGATGCGGGCAGTAAGGCTGGCGTTTGGCTTCCTCAGGGAAGATGCAGAGGACCTTCCTGGTTTCCCTGCCAGGAATTCCATTAGTGTTCCTGCAGAATGGAGTGCATCGTCTTGGAACCTCAGGTCAGAGTCGCTGAGGAGCCCTTAAACGCCAGCCGATGTCAAGGGGTTGTAAACATCGGAGTGCTTTGGGGAAAGCCTTTGGTTTGGCTACACAGCAGCCTCTGACAGGGACACGCCTGAACGCGGTAACAATGGAAAAGGAATTATATTTTAAGCCAAGCTCTGACAGAATTTTAATGAGAGGCCTGACATGTCAGAATCTGGGAGACTCAGAAGGTGACGCTTTCCACACCAGACATTATTCCTGTACACTCATTTGTGTGCTGCCAAAATGATTCATGTTTAACAATACTTGGAGATACTGTGACCAAAATGTCATTTATTTTCAGATTCTTATTATGAGTAGACAGTAAATTTGGAAAAATACTGAAAAAGTGATGTTGGTTTTTAACTGAATTATTTTCCATAGTCAATGCAACAGTAATTAGTAACAACATTGATGTAACAAATGTCCCCTCTATGCTGGAAGTATGTCATTTCTTATTAAATCTGTGCTTTCATTCAGGTTTTCAGAACATTTTTTTTATACGAGCAATGAAATTAAAACTGCCAGTCAGCCAAAAACGTGTAGCGCAAATGCATATGCATGCTTTCATATAATTTATATATTACACTGTTAAATACATTATATGCATCAGCGATTGTTTGAAAATACATCCTATTTCTGAATATTTGTTAAAATAACTAATTCTGAATTGGATTTCATTTTCCTTATTTATCGTACTTATGTTACAGAAGACAAAGGTCATTAATTAACTTAGCTTGGAATGGCTGGAAAATGTTACATTAACACCCTGTTTTTATGATTACTGCACCTATGTTTGGAATTATTGTCATATTATAAACACAAATAGCATAAAATAGATATAAACACAGAATCTTTATTGTCTGAGAGTTATCAGAAGTTATGCAACACTGTCTGGTACAATGACTATCCTCCTGAGACCCAAGGAAAAAAAGTGTCCTTCAATTTTAGGTTATTTGTCTTTGGAGTAAATAAGACATCTTACAATTTAGATTTTTTCAAATTTATTTTTATTTTTAATTTCA
>JAODJU010000033.1:20313593-20335884 GCA_026776725.1 Gnathonemus echidnorhynchus
CCCCCCCCCCCCCCCCCCCCCCACCACTAGATCACCAGCATCAGCACCACAGGCTCTGGGAAGGGTGAGGGCCGTCCATCAGCCTCATGCCACAGAGTCACCGCCGCGTGATGCAACTGCAAAGGGTTCCTATGGCAACCGCCCACGCGGAGATGCGCGTCTGCGTGGCCGAGTACTTAGCTTGCATAATTCACCAAGATGAGCGTTAGTAACGGCGTTATTAACTGAGCAAGCAACAGAGAGCTCTGGGGCGGGGGGTGCATGCCCCGTGCCGGAATGCAAAGGGTTAAACCCAGCGTGCCCACATGACGCAAAGCGCCATGCTGTCAGACCCCGAGTGCGGGCAGCGGCCCTCACCGTTATGACATCACGCTGCCTTTATATACATTTTTCTTGACGTTTACATTTGTCAAGAGGTAGCAATGCGAGTAAAGTGCGCTCGTGGCTGTCAGAGTTTAACCTTTAGAGCTCATTCATTATCAAGGACCTGCGTAAAGGCCCACTCTGATCCAGAATCTGCACCAGGACATGAAGTGGGGGGGGGGCAGAGGGTGGCTGCTTTAGCATGTCCCTGATTTACCTGGACCGGGGGGGAGGAGTCAGCCGTGGGCCTCAGGGGGGCCCAACTCCAGAGAGCAGCAGTGGGGCGGAGAAATCTACTTAACCTCTGGCTGGAACGACTGTTTATAAACGGAGAAGGTGCTGCAAGTGCCAAAGCAGGGAGGCAGCACTCAGACGGGGAACTAACAGAGTACAGCAGGTCATTGGGGGGGGGGGGGACATAGGACCAAGCAGGCAGTTGAATGGGAGCGTTGGATGGGGAGCAGGCAGTGAATGAACTTGGACAGAGCAGGGTTAGGGTTCAATGCAATGAAAGTCCTGGGGTGGCGGGTTTGAGAGCTACGCTTGGGATCGGATGGTTGCTGGTTCCAATCCTAGGGTTGGCAGACTGATGAGCAAGACCCTCAAGGATGTCTAACCCTGCTTTCTCAACTGTATGCCACATTAGCACCAAGTGAGAATACAAAAAACAAAGATGCTTGAGGCAGGTGCCAGGCCATCGGGCTGCAGAGACAGGGAAGTATATGTTTCCATTTGGTGAGGGGGCGGGGCATTGGGAATGAACAGCCCCAGTCACTGCAGGCTCCACCCCCAAGACATCCTGTTCCAAGCTGGCCTCCGGAGGGCACGAACGATGTGAAACGAACATATGAGTAATTAACGGTACGTTTACATCATCAGGTGTCGTGACTTTATGGTCATAGTGCCGTAATTAATGTAATGTGCACATCTTAATATGAAACATGCTTAGCCAAGTACATTTTGATCTATGGGAATGTTAATAAAAAATAAGCATTTTTTGTTCCAGATAAAGGTCAGACAGAGCAGCCTCCGGCGTTCCCGTTTTTAAAAGATCACTTTTTACATAAAAAAATGCCATGAACCAAGCCCATGGAAAACTCCCCATAAAAAACACTGCAAAATATGTCAGCTGCTTCGTGTTCCACCCTGGAAAAATAAAAGCAAAGAAAATGTGGCGATTCAAAGTATCCTGTTTGTTATTTAAAATAATAATGTCCAAAAGATAATATATCTGATTATTCCTACCATCAACTGGGTCAACGAGGCAATGCGACTTGCCAGTTAATCTTTTGACTGAGAGGTGCTGTCTTCCTGCTTTAATTTACATGCCTGTCCTGGCGGTGCAGTGCAGTGCAGTGGGCACGCTAGGCAGTGATTCATTAGCATTCTGCAGAGACAGGCCTCACAGTGCCACCTTTACACCGTGCCAGTGAGTATAACTGCTCTCTGAAGAATAAGGACGCTGTCGGACAGCCTGCAGTACACGCCACACATGTCACTCACGTGATGTCTGAAGTGTTGAGGACAAACAGATCCTCTTGACAAAACTGTCCTCCAATAAGTGAATCCATCCAGTTTAATTTGGTATAGCGCCCTCTGCTGTAGGCTGCTTTGCCGATCACTAAAAGAGACTTGAAGCATTGATGCTGCTCATAGTGGATTATTTTTTTTCCGGTTGAAATGCATCAAAGAAGAGGCACTATGGAGGCTGACAGGAACCTTGTGCTATATTAGTCATATTTCATGTGAGGTTCCACTTTTTCAGTGAATATACAGTGTCTGTACTTTGTCTGGAACATCTCACATCATTAAAATATATTGAGGTATAATCTGGGAAAAATCTCTTAGTGTCCCACAGGTAAGGGGGGGGGGGGGGGGGGGGGGGAGGGGGGGGGGGGGGGGTGGGGGGGGGGGGGGGGGGGGGGGGGGGGGGGGGGGCTGTCTCCCCATGAACAGGTGACACTTTAGAAATCTCTGCAGAGACCAAACTGTGCCAAATCTCAGGTTAATGTCATGTGACGTATGACCTTACTGTACACAAAGGTAACCACAGCTAAGGGGGCAGAGACCCCCTGTCTGTTATATACCATAAACATTATATATGTTATATATTTCCCTAAACAAAACAACATCCAATCAATGGATGGCCATTAAACACGTTGTTAATGAGAGCGGTCAGGGAATGGTCAGACTCGTTACAGCTAACAGGACGGCCGCAGGTACCAGCTCAGTACTACAGTGCTGCGCAGACAGGCATCTCTGAAAGCACAACTGCCAGTGACTCTGCAGAAGAATTGGGGTCCTACTTGGTGCTACGTAGGGGTGTCCAACACACTGCCTGCTGAATGTTATTTAGTACTAACTGTCCTTATATTACACCTTTGCATAACTGAAATCTAATTTATTAGTGATGGATTATACAGAGAACACAATGTCACTTGGTCTTAAAACACTCATTAAAAAAAAAAAATAATACAAGCAAGCGAATAAACTACTGCATAGCCAGTGTGAGCTGTATATTAGTAAGTTTAAATAATGGCTTGGTATGTTTAGAATTAGTTTAATTAGAATACATACTTGCACAGACCAGTGGGTTTATATAACAGTAAATTGAAGCCTATTGGCGTGAACAGAGGCCTCGGTGAAGGCCAAGCTGGATTTCGGATCCACATGTTTAATTACAGAATCGCGTGTAATGTTGAGTCTTCTCGTTTTAGAAAGCTCTCCACTCGCGCATGCAGCCCAAACTAAACAGCCGCCTACAAAATAATCCGGGCACCACGAAGCCGCCGCTCGACCTATTCTGGGATTGATTACCTTTTAAGGACATAATCGAAAGTGTAGATCTGGCACCATTTAACCTCTGTGCCTTCACGTGATCCCTGCGGAAAAGCTGAACTGGGAGCACATCCACCCACAAAGGCGACACTGGGCCCCTCAGCCACCCCCCCGCATCGTTTGTGTTCTGACTCCCATGTTCAGTCAGTCGCAGCCTATTCTGTAAGTGACTCTCCCGCCCGCCCTGCCAAACCGCCCACCAGGACCGAGATGGCAGTGGAGACGAGTCGGCCTGTGATTCACGGCGCAGGAACAGCCCTGTGTCGGCTCGAGACCTGGGGGGGCGTGGGGGGCCTGGGGGGCCCAGCCGACAGCCAGCCGCGGATGGAGCTCCGTGGGTCAGTCGAGCCACTTTGCTGCACCTATCAGGGACAACCGGTCTGACTGCCCCCCTCCCAGAATAAGGGCAAGAGTTTGTTCTCAGTTAACAAACTAACCTGTTTGCATTTCCATACATAGTGAGTATGACAGGGCTCTGACATTATTTACTCTGTGACACATGACATGACATCACTGCTCCCATTGCTGTCTTCACTACTTGTGTACATTATAGTACAATTCTACACACATACAATACTAACTACTATCTGTTGCACTATTTGTCTGCTTGCTGCGGCACCAATATCCTGGAACCTTATATGGTGCATTTTATTTTTCATTTTGTACATTTTATTGCTTCCTTTTACATTTATTTCTGAATCAATTTATTTATTTTTATTGATTGCTCCAATTGCTCTTATTATTTATGGTTGAACACCATACCTTCATCTTGAGCTCAGAAACTACTTTTTCATTCACATTACCTTGTATTTTACAGAATGACTATAAATGTCTGACTGAGATCTCCCACGTGAATGCTTCTGGCTGACCAGTAACCTTTCCCCTCCATTGGCGGGTATCTCTCCATACACTACCTGCTCACTTTCTCCTGTGCAGGTCTCAGGTAGATGTGCCTCGACACTCCCTTCGTTCAGCCTGAGAAATTGTTTCAATGCTCGGCGACAAATGTGACCTGACACAAGAGACGGCTCAGAAAAAGCAGCATTGACTTTATAATGTAAATACGGGATTATACGTTCACCATGCAGTAATACCTACTTTCAAAGTACATGGATTTGTTTTTATGAAGCATGTTTATGATGCCCACAAACAGGAAGGGCCTGTAGCCTCCGATCGCTCCTTTATCGATGTGCTTTGCGCTCACCCAGGCTTTCTGCTGGTAAAGAGTAAAAATCCGACTTGCGATCACAAGCGATATGAAAGACGGATTAAAATACCAAGCACCGCACGTTCTCCAGGGTGTGTGCCGTCAGTGTAGCTATGGACTTGCCAAAACACACTGCCAGAAGCTGACACATCCTTACAGATGGCAAATGATAGTACCTTTTCTCATTTCCAAGAATTTATTTCGGCTTCCACTGCCTGCTTGTTGTTTTGTGTTTGTTTTTTTGTCCCAAAGCCTCCATGTTCCTTCCAAGCCGAGCTCGGCGTCTCAGATACGTTGGGGGTGCCGTCGATCACTGGCTGTGCACAGCCTGGCCAGCCTCGCTTGACCTCTGCGCCTGACTTTGACACGATGGTTTCTTTCATCATTACTACCTGGCATTTTTACTGCAGAGTCGGTTGACCAGCTAATGACTGCCACCCCCTGATCTATTTTAATGTCCCTGGCTGCGGAGGGAGACTCGTCGCAAGAAACAGCATGCATGCTGCCCTTACTGTCGACATTTAGGCGACTAGGAATTCACTGCAGAGACGGGGCTGGCAGACCTCAGTACGCCGTAAATTCACCTCCGTCCTTTAACCAGCACATGTAAAAGAAGTGATGGTTTGATTTAAAAAGTGTGAACATTAAAAAACATGTATCCAGGTCCAAGCGAGGGGATAGTTAACTATTCAAATGGTTAGTTAAGTTCCTCTCTCTGAGTAAAGCTACTCTGAACCTCACTAATTATTTATACATGAGATGTAGTACCCTGTCTGAGGTTACTATATTATCAAAATTAAAAATACAAAGATATCTCTCCTTTCTTTGAGGTGTCTTTGTTATTTATACCTTTTGATTCTTACTGAATTAAATTCCTTAAAAAAATAAATTTTGAATAAAGGATTCTAATTCTGGCTCTAAGGAACTTCCCAGTTAAGGCAGTAGTATAGGTTGGATGAAGCCGTGAACCAAAGTTAATCGCAGAGTGCGAGGCAGCCTCGTGTGACGTGAAATACGCCAACATGTCATGGTCATACATGACAGCCACTTGTCTCATCAGCGGTGACGCGCCCTGACGCTGCGCACACATCATTAGTGTTCAGCATCTCTTACATACGCACACGAATACTTACAAGATAACACAAACAGCCTAATTCTCAGCCTGGGAGTCGAGCTACATTCAAATGAAATGGGGAGGAATTGTATAATTAAGTGTGATTACACAAGTAATAGTCTTATAATGATTTTCATCTTTCATGGTTATTCCAGATTCTCACTGCTTACTCTGTTCTCCATTTGTCAGAGATTATGCTCCTGCCACTGGCATCGTTGTCTGCATGAACCGCTAACCACGGCCATTCACCCCCTTACCTTCATGTGCGCCTGCCCAGGTGAAGCAGGTGTGGTTTAGTGAAGTTTTGTAACAGCGGTCACTGAAGCACCGAATGAATGACACCGGTCATTAAAACTGAATATACACAATCGACAGTGTGCTGTTGTTTGGTTCTATATTTCCCGACCCGCACTAAGGCTGCCGTTTCCGCGCGTGCCGAGGACGTGGGTCCATGTGCACATACATTACAGTATGCATGCATAAAGGCGACAGCAATGATCGTAAAGCCCAGAAAGCCCTGGAAGGCTGTCAGATAAAGGCGGGCGCTGCTGTAATATAGCTGTAATATAAATACAGCGGCCGCATGCTCCGCGCTTGCATTTCAAGGTGGGCGACTTCGCGCCACGGTCCCTCTATATAAAAAGGATATTTATTGCCTGTTAATAAATGAGTGTGTTTTTTTATTGCATTGCTACTGTTGTAATATTTGGGGAACAACTGTTGAATGCTTATTTTTTGCAAACTTTAATAGTCAATTACTGCTCATTCGTTAGACAGTAATCTTCATATATATAACAGTGCGCTTTCGTTGCACTTTTGCATATATGTTACAACTTGGAAAAACCCCACAGTGGGAATGTAAGAAGGACGCAGCGCGTCTCTGCGCGGTGCCGCATCCCGGGATAGTTACCGGTGTGGGGAGAGCCGTCACAGCAGCGGGGGAAGCGGAGCCGGATCGGGGCCGGGGGCTCGCCGTGCGGACCTGGGGGGAGAGCCGTGCGCACTGGGGATGATCTGCTGCCGTCCTTGGTGATGTACAAGCCCAATCCAATTAGGTGTCACCTCTAGGCTGTGATGCGGCTGTGCCGTCCCTCTCTGCGCTCCCGTCCGCAGTCCGCTCCATGCAGCCGCGGTGCGCCTTCACACCCGCAGCCGTCAAGCAGCCCCTGCAGCGGGGACGCCGCTTCTCTCTCATTCTCTCTATCAAGAGGCCAGCTTGTGTGCTTTCCCCCTGATCTTTACGCGTTTTAATTTAATTTAATTTAATTTATTTTCTCCAAACAAAATGAGGAGCGCAGATCGGCGGAACGCGGAGAGCCGGGAGTCGTAGGGTATCCCGGATCCCGCCGTCAAAAGAGGGACTTTCATGCAAAAGGTGGCTCGTTTCCGCAAGGTAGGAGAGCCGCGCTTTTTAATCCTTTAATATAATGTGACATAGGGGGTGACAGCAAGGGATGACATGTCCCAGTTACTTTAGTTTCATTGTTATGCGTGTTTGATACGATCGCAGGAGCCGTGGGCGTAACGTTATTTTAATGTTTGCACGGGCGATACGAGCACAATGCGCACAGTGCTGCTGCAATAATGTAAAAATCAATTTAAAAATACATACAACCTTGATAAGTTAATAGAAACCAGCGATCGCTGTAACTACGCGACTTGAAAGCTTATGCAAAAACCGCAGATCCAAAAAATCAGATCAAAAACGGATAAGTAAAACAGGTGATAAGACACAAAAAGCGTCGCAGAAAAATAAATGTTTAATGTCCACAGTGAAATCACGCGTTATGTAATCATGTTTATTTCTCGGAGATCTTTTAAATGCAGATTTTGTGTTGTGGGATGCAGTGGTACTGTACTCCCTTCACGAATACCCGAATCGACGGGAAACTGTTGCATCTTCGGTACCATTCACCACCTAACCGAGATGGGCGATATAACGCGTGTGTCCGTCAGGAGAGATCATAACAATCGCCGATTAAATAAAGTGTTTACTCGGCCCTTATTTTCGTATTATAGTGTTAATACGATCTATTTATTTCCCCGCAAGTGAACTTCCCGCGGATTCAGCTCCGTGACTTTATCTTATATAACACGCATCTTAACCTTGAGCAGATAAAACGCGCTCTTTCAGATTTCTACTGAGATTGACAGCGAGTAAACCCCGTGTAAATTGCGATAAAAATTAGCAATTTTAATCCCAGCCTTGAAATGCAATCATTCATGATAAGTTTTAAATAGCCCAGCAATTACAAAGTACTGTAAGTGAAGTGAACATAAACCCGGGATTTAGTTAACGCGTTACTAAATATACAAGCGGGTCTAAGCCCGTCCTGTTTAGCGTGGAAACAAAGTAATAAGTGCGATTAACCGACTGAAGAGTGCTGAATTATCCAGTCTCTTTTGGTATTTTTCGACATTTTTATGTTTAGCGCCATGAGCAAAACGGGAGTAACTATCCTCTTATAGGGCGCAAATTATGTTGGGATCACGAGTAACAGGTGTAATCCACTGCCCCTATGCTGAGGCAGTAAAGAAATCACATATAGCCTACAACATGATACATTTGCTCTGTGTTTTTCAGACTATGTTTCTTGATACACCACTGGCGGAATTTGAAGCTTTTTAATGCCCAGTATTCTAGTAACGCATGTGCTAAAAATCCAGTTAAATTTTCTAGATTAAAAAGAAGAAAGAAGAATGTGCTTCAAGTTATGAATAACATTTTAATCGATTTGTTTTTGGTTTTATTTCAGCCATGGAGGGACTTGTCTAAAGTGGACCCAAGATAGTTTTTCTTTTGTTTTGTTTTCTTTTTATTTGTTTTCTTCCTGGAAACGTGAAATATCCATCTCAGCGGTGATGGCCGAGAAGCCGGGTTGTGGATTGCCCAAAAGCAGCACGCGAGCCGCGGGCTCCCTGCCGCCAGAGCCCATCGAGATCATCCGGACGAAGGCGCGGTCGCGGAGGGTGCGCATCAATGTCGGGGGCCTCAACCATGAAGTGCTGTGGAGGACCCTGGACCGGCTCCCTCGAACCCGGCTCGGCAAGCTCAGAGACTGCAACACGCACGACTCCTTAATGGAGGTGTGCGACGACTACAGCCTGAACGAGAATGAGTATTTCTTCGACCGGCATCCTGGCGCCTTCACTTCCATCCTGAACTTCTACCGGACAGGCAAGCTGCACATGATGGAGGAGATGTGCGCTCTGTCCTTCGGACAGGAGCTCGACTATTGGGGCATCGATGAGATCTACCTGGAGTCGTGCTGCCAGGCACGCTACCACCAGAAGAAGGAGCAGATGAACGAGGAGCTTCGCAGGGAGGCGGAGACGCTGAGGGAAAGGGAGGGCGAGGGGGAGTTTGATAACACCTGCTGTCCAGACAAGAGGAAGAAGCTTTGGGACCTTCTGGAGAAGCCAAGCTCCTCTGTGGCGGCCAAGGTAAGGGCAGGTGTGGTCGGCGTGCGCAGCGTGGGCGCGGTGTCTGCGACGGCAGGATGGACCTCCGAGAGGAGGCGAGGGTGTGGAGGTGTCAGGAAATACAGGCTGAGCCTGTGGTGGCGAGATCGCGAGGTTCTCTGGCTGTGTCCGAATTGGAAAAAAGGGGACTGTCCCCTCCTCAGGTGGCGCAAGACGCGGCCGCCCTCTCTGAGCTGCATTCAGCTTGGTTACAGGTGAAGCACTTTACGGAAAGGGCTCTCCTGCCCAGTCAGTGATGGATACACACCCAGGTGTAGGTGTTTAGCAGCCGCATGCGCTGCGAGGTGAGGGCTGGGATGCACCAGTGTGAGCTTCACGTGTCCTGCCGCATTTCAGCAGCTGCACGTCAGCACGCTCGAGCGTCAGACCTCTAGCTTGAGCTGGTGTGTTCCGTCTCTTATCTGATTTACGGACATCAAAACACAGGAAGCTATTTGCCGTGGTTTACTTTTTATGCTCTCGATGATGCACTTGGTGATATACACCCTGCATGCAGCAAGAGCAAAATGTTTGTGGTATGAAATACGCCGCTTTGTGATAATATTTTTATTTTTATTTCTAGTATGCAACCTCTTTGTGGGTCCAGGGAAAAGTTATTAATTTGGCCTGAGTTTGGTATAAACAGCCGCATGTTTCCACAGGAGTTCCCAGCAGTGCTTATGGTCTTCGTGACATTTTACGATTCAGTTGGTATGCTTAAAATAACGATGTTTTCCACACAGATTAATCTCAGCGATCATCCGAGTCCCCTTGACTGCTCCCTGAATATCGGTGCATTGCTTTCAAATCCAGTCTTATCTGTCCCTAAGTCAGACACGGGCTGTACCGAGGCAGACCCATCCCTGACTGCCTGACGTTCTGTCTGTTTTCGTTCGGTCAGTGCTAGTTTCATTACCCCTAAACTGAAGCCCTGACATCTAGCAGCACCGACCTATCAGAGATACCCCAGTTCATGCTCCTGGGAGGTTTTTCGTCTGAAGCTCAGTGCACGATTCTCCTTGGATGCAAACGAACAGCCAATGAGCGGCATCAGCTCAGCCTCTATTTAGAAATATTTCTTCATGCCCCCATCTATGTGCAACGTAAAGTCTTTTAGTCACAACCTCCATTGGGGAAAAGGGATCTTAAATGTCACCCCGAACGGCCGGGGAGTCGTGATGAGGTCTAATCCCTCATAATTTACGCAGAATCCCTGAATCAGTGCTGGAGGCTGTTCGGGGCTTTGTGGGGGGGTGCGGCCGCCCCCCGCCAGCAGCATCACGCGCCGTGTGACCGTGTCCCTCCCTGCCCAATGCGCTTTTTTAAACGTCACCTGTTTGTTGCACACTTGCAGCGTGAGTCACACGCGATTAGGTTTCAGCTCCGTTCCTCAGCTGATCCGAGACCTCAGACTGCGAGTCGAAATATCAGAGGTGGCAGTAATCATCATAAATGTGTAAAGGCGCTTTAGAAAACCACTCTGAGCCTACAGATATAAGCTGATAAAAAACAACAACAGCTTGCCTCTTTTTATATTTTCTTCTCCTGTTTTATTGTATAATATTTCTTGCAAATACCCACCAGATGTGTGTATTGTTTTTTTTTTCCTTTGTTCATTGAATATGTAATATTTTCAAACATAATATCCAGAATGATGAAGTAGGTCTATTTTATTTAAATCATTTTAGATCGATAAGATCATGCTTCTGGGCACTGAGCATAAATTTAAAAGAGCCATGCAGCATTTCAGCCCGACTGTGGTTTAGCCACAGCTGAGATAGTGGCAGGAACTGATGTCAGACGAGACATTCAGGACACAGGAAAGGCTGTTAGCCGGATTCCCCATCCTGACACACTTTGTTTTCTTTGCGTTTAATAACGAGAGCCAAGTAGCAAAGATGTCCCGTCACACGGACATCTAACATGCATTTAATGTAAATGTAACACGTATGTACTCTGAGGGCTAGCTAACATAATGTAATTTAACACATATGTAGTGTAACATATAACGCGCCAAGGGTTAGCTAACATGTATATAATGTAACACATATATAGTGTAACACATATCTGCACTGAGGGCTAGGTAACATGTAATGTGACACATGTCTACTGAGACACGTATGTGCACTGAGAGTTAGCAGTCACGTACGTAGTGTAACATGTATGTACACTGAGGCGTAGCTATCACATATGTAATGTAACACATATGTAGTGTAACATGTATGTAGCGTCAGGGCACAACTATGTCCAGAAGCTACAGCATCTCCTTCCGCTGCGACACCGGGGTTAAATTTGGCCAGTGGTATAATTACATGTTTACAGGAGGCCCGGGGGTCGGCAGGCCGGGGGGGGGGGGGCGACACTTTTACTCGTCGGCCAAGAACCCGGGGGGAAATGGAACGAGGGGAGAATTCTTTCATGCACTGATGCAGCACGACGTGCTGGGGTGGGAGGGGGCCAGGTTCTTCCCAGGCTCTTTCTGTGATCGCGTAAGCAGTGACTCCCCCGTGAGGTGTGGCTAAAGGCGTAGGACAAAGCCCCCCGTCAGGTGGGACTGGGGGATGCAGGATGACCACGCCTCTGATGGACTGGGGGATGCAGGATGACCACGCCTCTGATGGACTGGGGGATGCAGGATGACCACGCCTCTGATGGACTGGGGGATGCAGGATGACCACGCCTCTGATGGAGCTGACTTCGTTTCCGGTGGGATCCTACAGCCTTCCATATCCAAATCATACCTCGCGGAAAAAACGCAGCTTAATTTTAACATGAGATGAGCAAATGAGATCAGCCACGCAGAAGATGCAGGATAAGAGTTTGAGGTGAAGCCAGCCTGAACTTTGAATATTGGTTGTGGTTTCACATCAGATCAAACCAGGTCACGTGAAAGACGTCTGTGTGAACATAGAAAATGTCAGCTTGACTTTAGCAGTGCTGACAGAGCCCACTTCGGCTCCGGGGCGGGGGCAGGCTTGAGGCCTGGGTATCTGTTAGAGGAGCACGGTCTGCCCTCAAAGTCTGCCGTCCTCATTTGTATGAAGACCGAGTGTAAAGCACCGTGGAGACACTGCAGTTTCATCGGAGTCGCGCAGGTTCTTACAGCAGGGCAGGTTCTGTTCGAAGTGAACCATTTACCACGTGGCCAGTGGCCCGCAGAGCGAGATGAGAGCTTCATCTCTGGCACATTTCCTGCATCGCTGGTGCGTAGCCGTTGCCCATGTGCTGGACGGTCACATGTCGATAATAGACACTAAATGGGCCAGATAATTAACACATTACTGTTAATTACCCAGAGAACCTACTCTTTCAGAAACAGGTGATTCGAGGTTTATAAAATGATATGGTTTATAAAATAAGGGATGCCCTTCCATCCATCCATCCATCCATCCTTCCATCCATCCATCCATCCATCCATCCATCCATCCATCCATCCATCCATCTTCTCATCACTGTATCCTGTTGAGGGTCGCAGGACGGAGAGATGTATAAGCAGTAAATAACTTAAATGTCTGTGTTCTTCAGCAGAGGTGACCAGAGGGCTGTGTGAGCCAGCAGATAAGAGATGGATAGATAAGACCAACCTGCTGATTACTTCACCGCTTCCAGGATGAGGCCATTAATATAATCGAGTTGGCAAGCCGGTTCATGGCTGATGAAGGAGTGTGTTTATCTTTTTGTCTGTGGCTTGTGTGGGTTTGCGATGGCTCTCATGAAGCGTATCGGATCTGTACAGCATGGCTACACTGTGCTGCTTCAGATAACACTGCCATTTAGATATTAATCGCCTGAATAACCGGGGCGTCACCGACTGGACGCGTCGCTCTCATTAGCGGGATTCCCTGTGTTTCCTGAAGCACCTCGGAGGGAATCTCTCCTGGCAATTTGAGCGTTTAGCCTCTGCGAATGTGTGTGGGGTCTGGGGCGGTGCAGGGCTCAGTGGGTTAGGACACCGTGCCGGTTCAAATCCCCGGATTGGCAGAGTGATGTCACCACTGGGCCCCTGGACGAGGCCTTAACCCCCAGTCACTCCGGGGACTGGCTGACTCTGCGTTTTTAGGTAAAAGTATCTGCTAAATGTGTGTAAATTAGCCTGTCTGGCAGCAAAGCCTGAGGGTTTGTGGCACAGTGGGGTTTGCAGGTGGTCCTGATATTAACTGTTGTTATTTCCTCAGACCTTGGGGAGTCTAAACTATGCAGGTTGGGGGGGGGGCTTGTCTCATCATTACATGCCTGGTATGGAACCACAGCGTTGGTGCACAGTCACACCCCACAGCCAGAAACTCAGAGGGTCCCAGTGAAGACTCATGGGGGGGGGGGGGGGGGGGGGGGGGGTGATGCATGTAAAATCAGGGCCCCCTGCTGTTCTAGGCCCCGGTAACAGGGATCAGTGGAGCAGAAAGCCTCCTGAAACACATTTAATTTGAATTCTTGGGACGAGGACCTGTAGTGATTATTCGGTCGATAGAGACGTAAGTCCCAGGTCGCTGGTGTCAATACAAACTGGGCTTGGACCTGCCAGAGTGCTCAGGGTGCAGAGACACCATGATGTCGACGATGCGAATGCGGTCCAGGGTGGACAGGGTTGGCTGCCTAGAGTCGATTCGACCCCAGTCCCCACCGGGAGGCCCCCAGGGCACGCCGATCAACCAACACGGTCACACAGGGTTTGGATCGAAAGTAGGGGAGCGTCACGGCAGCGGGCCGTGCCCCCTCCCCCCCCCCCAGGTCCAGTCCCACCGCAGCGAGTCCCTCCTTTCATCCTAACCACGCACCCCCAATCAATAAGTGCTGGCATTTTTAAAGCCTCTATTCTAGCCTCTTCACTGTCATTCTGGCTTATTATTGGTTCCGTCATTTCAGTTGTTTCTTTTTCTATAAAACTGGTTTCTGACTTGCACCCTGTGGTTTTTTCATGCTGTCCTCACTCAGTCCACCAGGTCCTTCGCTACACGTGAGCAGCGTGGGGAATCGCCTCGCGATTTGCCCGGACGTGCTCGCGAGGGGGCGGTGGTTGGGGGTCATTCCCTAAATCCTCTTTGCTGCGCTTTCATAACCAGATAAGACAGGCCGGTTAGATTAGAGCGAGGTGCTGCTGGCAGAACCGCTTCCTATTTGGGAATACCCCCGCCACGAGCGAGATTTTGAAGGACGGGATTGCGAAAAGTGTAATTAAAGCAAACACGTTCGGAAGCTGAACTAAGAGACTGAATTGCGATGAGTCTTAACTAAATTTATAACCTGATAAAATACTAATGCATACCTTCTGAATTTACAGCTGGCCAAACCCTAATGTGTGCTATCTGAATTTACAGTCTGACAGATTCTAACATGGACTATCCGAATCTCCTAATGTGTGAATACTTTCTGAAACTGCAGTTTAAAGTGATGACCGCATTAATGAATGAATTGCTCTTATCCACAGTGCCACACAGTACTTTGTGAAATAAAGGTTCAGGGTGAGTTTGGCATGAAAGTATGTGCCCGTGTGTAACATTGTGCCCGTATGTCAGGCACTGCACCGAGGCCCATAACCATGGTGAAAATACTGCAGTTGGCCAGTCTTTAGCAGTAAATCTGATTTTTATAGAAACTACACAGCAGATGTTGATGTCGCCTGCTGTATTAAAGCCCAGGGTGTCACAATCCGCTTTCACCTCCCGCCTCAAGGGCTATGCGATTTATTCCAGCCCAAGTCTCCATACACCCCCCCCCCCAAAACGAGGATGTGGTGATCCAGAGATCAGGTACACGAGAGACTCTTAGTATGTGATTGGTGACTGAATATGTGTGTGTGTGTGTGGATTATGTTTATATTACATTGTGGGGACCAAATGTCCCCCACAATGTAATACAAACCTGTTATTTTGACCATTTTCAGGTTCCCACAAAGATCTGTGAATGCAAGTAAAAAAAAAAAAACTAAAAATGCCAAAAGTCTAATATTTTGTTTGGTTACTTATTTTTAAGGTTAGGGCTGGGTAGGGGTTAAGGTTGTCATGTTGGGATTAGAGTTTTCCCCATAGAAATGAGGGTTCCCACAACGATATAATTACAATTACAATGTGTGTCCGTATGTGTGTGTGTGTGCGTGTGTGGGGGGGGGGCGTGGATGTGTGTGGTGTCTTGTGTTTCTTAAAGTTGACTCCAATCACTGGATTACTGAAAAAGGGTTAGCGTTAGGGTTAGGGGTTTGGGATGAACGTACACGCAGTAATTAAGACGCAGTCATGACGACCTCCTGGGCCCCATCAGTGCGGCTTCTGTAGTCTTTAAGCAGAACATGAGGTACCTACATGCAGACGGTGACAGCTGCAGCGCAGACGGGTAGATGCCGGAATGTTCCTCAGCCTAGGCCCGCACTGACCATGCCTCATGAATGACGACTTGAGCTGTTGGGACCGTGTCCTGCGCCCAATCCCCTTTTTATGACTCCTGCCTCAGGCGGAATAAACGCCGCGTGATTAATCTTGTTTGTCAGTTGTCCATGGCCCTGTTCTTGACACATAATGGCCGCGGCCCCTCCTTGGAGTCACCTCGACGCCTCGCCGGACCTTTCCCAGCAGCCCTTGCGTGAAGGCACTGGATCGCTCACGGTGTTTTGGCTGAGACTGAAGGGCGAGTTCTGATAAACTCAGCTAAGGACGGTGGAGGCACAGGCCCAGCCGGTGGTTCTCCGTCAGCATGAGGGCTCTCGCGATTTGGGTTCGATTGCCACCACCCTTCCCTGTGCGGTTAAATATGGGGGCCTCTTGTGTTTTCTAACAAATGAATAAAGCCTGCAAGTCAGGCATTGATGGTTCGGCTGTTTTTGTTTTCATTCTGTCCTTAACAAGGGAGAGTATAGCGTAAGACTCTGGTATAAATCCATGTATCACATTAGCCAATATACCACATTAGCCAATGTATTACTGCGGCAGGCCCCATGCTGGGGCGACATCATTTCCTGTCTGTATATTAGCTACGAGTCCTGACTGACCTATGTTGTTTTGATGTTCCCTGAGTGTAAGAAAGCCTCACTGGACACAGCAGGCATCTGATGCCCTTGTATTTGGTACCAGTCAAGTTCCTATCTGCCAATGTGACCTCAAGGTTATGGGTTGAAGTGTCAGCGCCCTCTGTACTATTTATGCGGTAGTGCGATGAGTAGGAAAAAGGTTAAGCTAATCATATTAATAATGTTAATAAGATTAAGTTGCATAAAGCAAACATAGCATACTATTAATAAGAGGCTAGGGGACAGGGGAGGGGGCAGGTCCTCCCCGGGACCGTGCTGGGGAGTTGAGAAGGAGGTGATGAGTCCAGGAGGTCCATTAAGAGCCTCATTAACTTGGTTCATGCTCCAGTGCACCATATCACCAGGTTCTGGTACACAAGAAGGACCCGAAAGACTTTGGGCTTGCAAACATACAAAAGGCAACGAAATATCTGCAGTTACTCCCTAAAAATAAACCTCTGATTTCCTCCTGTGTGCGGGATCAGGGGGTGAGTAGTGGGAGAGGCAGTCCTGTTCTCCTTAACGTGTCCTTATCCTGAAGGATGTACAGGTTCCTCACCTTGGTGACGTTCCTCAGGAGCGCCGACACGCTGCTCCATGTCCCAGCAGAAAGGCTACGTGTGGGTCAGGAGCGCAATATGTGAGGGTGGTGTCGTACACCTCCTAAGCGGCGCGGAACGGCGGCTCCGCCGGACTCAGGCAGCTGCCAGCGGTCAAAGTCAAGCAGCGCCCATTTCCAGCGGCACTGAACTGTGCACTCACAAGGTTCAGCTTGGGAGGGAAAAAATAATAATTTCCTTCATTTTCATTTGGTTTCTTTGTGTTTGACCTTATGCAGAAAGATAGTTTTAGTGGGGGGGGGGGGGGTTACCATGGAGACTCTTGCATAAAAATCCCTAATTTGGACGTAATGTCGCAATAAAGGTCCAGAAGTATTTTTATATCTCTGTACTGGAGAGATGATAAGTAGAAGACCAAATATTTTTATCTGGTTTCTGTAAAGTTGCTTCCACGCAGCTCTGAATGGAACTTGGAAGATAATGTGAAAAATCCCATGTTCAGCTGCACCAGTGAGGTGCAGATATAAACTGTACAGCAGGAGATCTACATTACACAAATCATATATGGTATCCTAATGCCAGATAATGACCACTGAGGGTGCGGAGAGAGAACTGCAGGCTTAAAGGACGAGAGGAGGTGAGTGAGCCTGAAAGGGAGTTAACTGAGTCTGAAAGGGAACAGGAGGAAACTGAGCCTGAATGGGAGCAGGAGGTGACTGAGCCTGAATGAGAGCAGGAGGTGACTGAGCCTGAAAGGGAGCAAGGGGAGACTAACCCTGAATGGGAGCAGGAGGTAACTGAGCCTCAATGTGAAACACAGAAAAAACTAAAGGTTGGATTTCTCCCAGTGACAGAGATAAATTCATAAATGTTCTTAAAGCATGAGGAGCAGCGTGTGAAGGAGGTCTGAATCCTCTGGTAGCTCTGCAGCTTTTTCTGCATAGTCAGTTTTTAGAGCTCCTAGCTGGTATTTCTCATTAAATTCCCCTTTTGGTTCCTGCGAATTACTGCTACTGCGGCTTTTCATTATCAGTTCAGCACAGGGGGGTCACACCGGCCCCCCTCTATCGCAGTGACACACTCTAACTGAAGTGGCCACCCTCACCATGGTTAACCCCAACCCGAGTGATCACCCTCCACCTGGTTAACCCAAACTTTAACCCGTCTGAACATCCTGTCCCCAGTTAAGCCAAAACTGACTGACCATGGTCCTTTGCCCCGAGGGAACCTGCACGGCTCCTTCTGACCTTCATGCATCAGCTGCCCCCCCCAGACAGTATGGGGCCGTGGGCTGGCAGGCTAACGCACAGAGAGCACAGAGCTCCAGCGGCTGCATCAGAGTGCCCTTAACCAAAAAGGAAACCCTAGGAAATTACTCAGCTGGTGTGGTGCTAAGTTAGGAGAAGCCTTCCTGTGCTTACAGCCCTAGCAGGTCTACCGGTTCCTTTTGCGGGTGACAGTTCCACTGGTTATGTGATCTGCACACCTTCTGCTTTGTGTGTTCATGGGAGTTTCACTTACATAAAAATGTTCTGAGGGCAGAAGGAAAAATGACAACCAATCAGATGTCTCGGTCCCGCCTCCTCTAGTTGCTTGGACCCACCTCCTCCACATTCCATTTGTTTATTTCTCAGAACCAATCATTTTTCCTTCGGCCCTCAAAACGTTTTTGTTTAAGCAAAACTCCCATGAGCGCTTTGCTTCTGGCTTGTTTTCCGCCCCACTACTCCCCAGTACCTTGGTTGAATTTTGGGCTTCTTTATATGCCACAGACAATGCTGTTGGTTTCCCTCATTCTAGGCTAAACAGCGAACCCCTGACACTCATTCCTGCGCAGAAACACATCCTGGCATTTACCGTTTCATTAGCTGCTTAATTAACGTGTCAGACTCGCATCGTCGATGAGTCCGCACATCTGGAAGTTTCATTACTGGCTCTAACGACAGCGTTTCTGTTTTAATAAACACGGGCGCATGCACAGATATTAGAAACAGCAGACAGTCAGATAGTAAGCGACAGGCAGCATTTAGGGTGGGGGGGGGGTGCATTCAAATCCAAGGGAGGGGCAGGTATCTCTACTCCCTAACATAGGAGCATCTCATCTCAGGAAGTGGTCAGTTTCAGCCACAGCTTCGACTGCCAGAATTTCACACCCCCAACACCCTACAGCTCCAGGGCCCCTGTGGATGAATCGGATCACTCATGCGGTGCTAATCTGGCCCCGTCCCTAAGGACTGTGCACATCACTCTCCCGTTGTGGTCTCAGCGCTGCGGGTTCGGCTGTGACGACGCACTTCTGGCACGCTGCGTTTCTGCTGAGATGCCATGGAAGGGGCACAGAGGCCTTGTTTTACTCATATCAATAAACTCGAAAGGCTTTCAGGCCGACACACATCCGCTCCGCACATTAATTTTAATAGCTGATAACACCATCTCCTGTCAAACTGCCTTTCCCGGCCCTGTTTAGTTATATGGGTTTTTGAGCATTATTTACATTATATAAGGCACACACATATACACACATCAAAAGGAAATGCCAAGCTTATAATGTAGACCTGACGTTTATTTCACCCCGAGATGAAGTCATGAAAACAGACTGTAATGTGTTTATTAAAGAATATTACATTATTACATTATGGCCCCCAAAAGTATAGCACCTGTTCCTTTGTTTCTTTCCACTCTAAAAAAAGGATGTAGACCTGTTTCTTCAAGCTACGTATATTCTCTACTGTTGAGAGCTGGAAGGCCCAGGCGGTCCAACTGGCAGGGAGTGGCAGATGGCTGGGGTGGATTATATTCTGAAGCTGTAGAACGAGGTGTTTTTTGTGCGTTGTAGAGGGTATTATGGGATATATGGTTTTATGCTTAATTTAACACTCAATGCCACATGACACTCTTTTGCCACTTATGCCAATGTCAAAACAAAAAGACCTGAATGCAGATCTAGACGGGACCTGGCGATTTAGTGTGACCATGTTGATTTAGTATGGCCATGCTGATTTAGTCTAAGCTGTCAGTTTAGTACGACCTACTGATTTAGTGTGAAATAATTTATACTTTCCATTTCACTAGCAGGTACAATGGCACTGTGTTTATGCAATTTTTGTACAGTTCCTCCTTAATTAGATATATTATGAATGCGACACAAATTTCAGTGAAACCTGCGTAACCCTGAATGGTATTTTTATGTTTTACATTGAGCCGATTAGCTGACACTTTTTAGAGAGATTGTTCGGAGAGATTATGACCCAGATATCGATGGAAGAGCTGCCCACTAACTCAGCTTGGAAGATGATCCTCTGGCCGGTGCAATGTGTGCGGGGGGGGGGGGGGGGGGAGGGGGGGGGGGGAGCAGCAAAGCAGGGAGGGTACATGGAGGAACCCAGGGAAGGGGGCCATCTCAGCGCCAGGGGTTTATGGACACCACCACGCCCTCCGCCTTGGCCCCCCCACCCTTAGTTGTCAGGGACGGCCCTTAGCCAATTAGCGCTTCTCTATGCATCAGATTAATGCGGGAAGGCCTGCCCACCAGATTATCTACCCAGCTGACCGGTGCTGCTGGCCAAAGCGGGCCTAATTGGGCCGAATTAGAGGATGACATCGCGAGTGTCAGGCTTTGCCGCTTAATCCGGAAGTGTTGGCTTTGTTCTTTGCGCAGAGGGATGCAGAGGGCAGGGCGGCATTGCGGGGGACTATTATGGGCTGTTTCTATATCCCACTGATGCTCATCACACCCACGCAGACGCCAAATGAGCAGCTGATGCAGGTCCGGGGAGGGGAGGGGGGCAGGTGCCCTGGTCATACCTCGACACTCATTTTCCTGGGGTCCTTTCCCCAAGCTGCCATCGATAAGATCAGTATACACTAGGGCTGCGATAAATACTGCCCAATTCACCCAAAATAAACTATAAATATAACAGAATAGAATTTAATAGAACTAGATAGAACTTATCTGCTTATTATCTACCAACAGAGGCCGTCAAATAAGACAGTGATGCTACCACGGGTTGTGCTGACAAATCTCTTGCTTTTGCTCAATTTCATCACTGTGGAATCCAAAATATTTCCAGAAGACGGAAGGTATATAGGTTTTAGTGACCACTGTTCTCCTCCCCACTGTGAAATCTCTCAGAAATGTGTCTGTGAGTGTGTTAAACAGCTAAGAGCACATGTAGCTCTCGTGCAAAGGCAGTAAACTTTAAACTGAATTTTTTTTTTACATTTACTATAGTCTTGAAAAGGAACAATAATTAACATTGTAAAGCTTGCTAAATTTTGCTTCCTATGACAGAGAAAAAGTGTTTTAGTGAAACTGAACCCCCCCCACCCCCTCCCCGCTCCCTGTGCTCCGGGTATAATGACTAATCTTGATCCACATCCTTCCGATGTGAGAATTGTGCACATGCTGATATCAATATCGCACATCGCCCAGCCCTACTCACTAGCAACAAAGTCCATGTATCCAAAAACCCTAAATTAAATGATATCTGACTGACTTCCCTTGTAGATTAGTCATGGGAAATAAGAACTGTGTGAGTTTTCCTTTTGTATCAAGCAGCACAAAAAATTGTAGCACATTGTGTTTGACTTAATTTGCTTTACTTGCCATTGCACATCATGTGATGTGAATATTGTGCATGTGCACATTGAGCTGACGATACTGAAATGATACATCATGCAGCTAAGCTTCAGTGCCTGTGGTCAGAAGGTCGCCGGTTCCAGCCTGGTCTTGGCACATCTGCAGGTTCCAGAGCAGGGTCCTAAACCCCCAGCTCCCTGTGCACCACAACAGGTGGCTGCCCTTTGCGGCCAGCTTGCTCTCCCCTACGGAGAGCAACTTGGGGAGTTGTGAGGAGAATTTCCCCACAGGTATCAACACAGTATCAGTTATTATACACTCGTGCCTTTGTCTTGCATTTGCGTTTATAATACCTGAATTGCCATCCAGGAAATAATGATGTATTTTTCTATCTGTTTATTCATCTATCTCATGCTTTTTATCCAAATCACAAGAATGGGGTATAAATTGCATGTGCTCTTTGGGATTCAAACCCACAACCTTTGGCAAGCACAATGCTCTAAAGGAGCTGCATTTTTTTAAGCGACAAAAGCCTGTTATTCTGCCGTCATTGTGTAGTTTGTCAGTGTCACCGATTCTCAGAATCCATGACTGTTTCATAAACCCCAAAGAGCCAAAGATCTCTGTCAGGTTGGGCATCTTGGGCCTAAACCCCAAAGAGCCGAAGATCTCAGTCAGAGGGGACGTCCTCAGCCAGCCCTGTGCTCTTTCTCTCGGCCAAGAGCAGCACTAGACATTTTCCAGATGAATCAGCAGCTATTTTCTCACTCGTTGTGTATTTATTTATTTATTTATATTTTTATTTTTTTGGTCTTACGGCTATTACTGTGAATTATAATTATATCAGCCTTGCACTGTCAGAAACGGCTTCCGTGGCCAGCAGTGGGGTTTTCTCCAGAAGGAAGACGAAAAGTCTGACAAAAAAGCCCGTTAAAAAAACACAGATCGAGCAGAAAGGAGCCATGACACAAGCTGCTATTTTATAACTTGGTGAAGTCACACAGAACTGGCCAAGGAGGGAAAATGACCCACGGACCGTCCACTGTGGACACTTGCCGTGCTCCGTTTCCTCAGCGTAACTCAAATGAGAATGTGTTTGTTTTACAATCCAGTCAATATTAATAATCGCCCACATATTTAGTAGGTTGGCGCACCTCCAGTCCCCCCCCCC